>SRMA01026174.1:0-118868 GCA_007224835.1 Danionella cerebrum | reverse complement strand
ATGGACAAGATTAGGAACGAGCACATCGGAGGGACAGCTCAGGTTGATTGTTTTGGAGACAAAGTCAGAGAGGCCAGATTGAGATGGTTTGGACATGTGCAGAGGAAGGATACTGGTTATATTGGTAGGTTATACAGAGAAGGATGTGGATGGACACATGGTAAAAAAAAGCATGCTCAAATTGATTTATACAAACTTCAGAAATTTAGTTGTAAACACTGCCTTTCTATTTTTTGCTCATTCCCAACAAGAGTGAGAAACTGGTGAGAGATGGCATTTTGAGCGTGCTGAACCTCTGGCTGCTTTTAAGGAATGATGAAACCAGTATTTCTTCAAACAGGTTGCAACAAAAACACATTCCAGAAGTGTACGTTACAAACCTATGAGAAAAATCGTGCAACCTATCAGGCAACAGCGCTTGGTAATGCATACAAAATATCTAAATAATCCAAAAGTTATTTCAGGTATTGATCTGGAAAATATGTATAGGAGGGTTATGTGTATAGGTATCTGCTTTAAATAAATAAAAAACCATTAACATATTTCTTGTCAAAATCGAGTGAGGAAAGATTCTTTTTTTTTCTTTTACCTTATTCTTTTATTACCAAAGTCTAAAGTTTGCAAAGACTTCCTAAGAGCTCAGATCATATTTTACATTTTTACCTGCAGTAATTCACTTTTTGGGAGTTTTTTAAGCTGCCATGCATTAATCCAACCCATATAGCCCATAAATTGATATTATATTCAGAGTTGCCAATACTACTGTACAAAAATACTACTGAAAAAAAATGGCAAACTGTAATGAACAAGAAATGTCCTTGCTGTATCCCTTAAAATTCTAAAATACCTAATTGTGACTTTGAATTTCGATTAGTGATTTAAATTAACACACAGCACATAGTTTAGCTGTTTACTGTTTCAAACTTCAACTATAGTGTAAGAATAGTTAAATTAGTTGCTGGTAGATAGAATATAATATTATAAAAGAAAAAGTTACAATTTATTTAAATTGTTCATTTACTTGTTTCCCTGGAAACTCTGATCCTGTGTCGAGGCTTTACTTAACTGAAAAACTGTCGAAAAACCACCGTTACTGCATCTCGTCTCTTAAACCGTCTCAATCCAGACACTTCAGACCAGTTATATGTGAAATATAACGTTTCGTCCAAATGCCATTACAGCATCTGTCAATGTTGCTTTAATAAAGCGTTGATAGCTCAGTATTGAAGATATACATGTACACAACCAAGAACTGTGTATCTTTATTAGCTATTCCAGCATGATTGAGTTTAGGCAGTCTCTTGCAAACCTTCCCAAATACGACTAAGCGATATACAACGTTGCCCCTAACAAAACGCTCTAAGCTTGACTAAGGATATAAATTCTTCCAAGAGCAGGACCCGTTATCATACAGGCAAGTTATTTAGTATATATGCTATAATAGTTAGCATAAAGCTAACGCTGATTTCTCTTAAACAGACAACAAACTATCATATTTTTGTAAATTGGATGCTAGCTATACGTAATTTGTGTTTAGTTTAGATTAATGTATTAATGATGTGCTTGTTTTTGGAACAACAAGGAACACTGAATCCCCAAGTGGACTGCCATCATGGTAAAATACATACTAAAAGTTACTAATAGGTGCTTAAATGTGGATAGTTAGAAAGAATGTTAATGTTGGAAGAAGAGAGCAATAATGTTACATTAATATGAAAGTAAACAGTGAAAAGGGTGCATTGCATTAATCACTCGCTGTAATATTCACACACAGATGTTGAATATTTGCGACACTTGTTGCGACGTCGCTGGGGGTTAACAAGAGAACAATAGAGAAAAAATGAGTTTTCTATAGCCTCTTTATTATCTATAGTCACACGTCCCGTGCTATAGATATATTCGCTCAACCCGCAAATACAACACTCACATCTGAATCGACCGTTAGACAGTAATTTTGCACACAACTCATGAATATGCAAATCATTAAACAATAGATGAGTAACTGGGGAGTAGTTACAAAGTTTTGTAAAATGAAAATCTCAGCTCATTTCAGGAATAAGTCTGGGCTAGAAAATGAAGAGATTGAATGGGATTTTAATTAAAAACAGAGACTTTTGATAAAAAGAATCACATTTCCCAAACAATTATACCACTGTGAACAACATATTATTAAAAATAAAACAATGTAATGACATAAAAGGTATAAAATGTAGATATAAGTGTAGCCACGTATAGGTTTCTAGTGAATATAATATAAATGTCTATTTTGTTGTTTTCCATCAAAGCTCCCTTTACAGCGACTCCAGAGTAAACATACACCCTAACACTAACAGAAGAGTCACAATGCAAACATCCTAAACCTGTAAGATAAAAATACAAGAAGCAGGATACTGTAAGCCCACAGTTCTTCCACATTACCAAGAGAAGACAGATCTGCAGACCTACACATTTACCACTTCTACGATTTATAGTCTCAGCCCATGGCCAATTTCCTCATGTTTGGAACAAAAGACATTTTTTCATCCAACAAACGGTTGCATAGCAAGAGTCCAAAGAGTGCAGAGTCATTTCGGCCCTTCAGACATAGTTTCTTCCCTTATATCATGCAGAACTTGCCCCCAAGCCACATTCCTTAGCTGTTGAGCAATTTGTTTGAGCCGCAGTAAATGGTGCACATCACCTGGACCAGCTTCAGGAAACACAGCAAGACGGACATGAGCACGAGGAGAAATGCAATGAATTATGACTATTTCTAGAACATTGGATTCCTTTTAATGACAAACAGATTTACTGACCTGTGAAGCAAAAAGGCTGTAACTCTATTTTAAAACTGAAAATGAGTAATTAGTCCAGATCTATGTGTGTTATAGTGGTGTGAGCCGGACATGCAATAAAGCTGACAACTATCACTCCGAACACGCTCATCAGCAAGTGTCTTATCATTTAAAGCAAACTGCTGTAGATGAATCTTACAGCACAAAAAGTGTTTTAGACAGATACTGAACAGAACACTGACTAAGCAATTTTTTTCAGTTTTAACTAACTGAACCTGAAATTAAGTTTTAACAGACGTCATTGTGTTTTTAAAGGATAGCATTTATTCTGAGAGCATCTACGACGGTTATATTTTCCATGACTTGCTAAACACACTTTTGTCAGTTCTCAAGTGTACCTCAATTTTGATGTATTCTTGTTATTCAAATGCAAATGAGGAAATGATTACGGCTGTGCTCATAAGTTAACACACCCTGGCAAGTTTTCTGATTTCTTGACCATTTTTCAGAAAATATGATTAAAAACACAAAAAGTCACTCAAAGTTAGTGGTTGGATAAAACCGTTTATTTAGTTCTTAAAGCAATTACAGAAACTTTAAAGTTTACACACCCTGGTTATTTTGGGATGAAAACATGCACACTAACTGACACAGACGGGTTCGAGCGGCTGGTGAAGGGAACCATCCTCACCTCGACCTGTCTGCTTGGAATCAATGTTTGTGCAGAAAATGTTCCTGAGTTTCTCCTGATCGACCCTTGCCTCTTTCATCCAGTGATGTGCCAACATTTCTGAATTCTGAGCGATGGTGAAAGAAAAAGAGCCATCGAAGGATACAAAAAGATACGAAACAGGAAAGGTATATAAAAAGATCTCCAAGGAACTGGGAATGACCATCAGCACTGTTCAAACTCTGATAACTACGTGGAAAGTGAGGGATTCTGGTGAAACCAACAAACATTTCTGCTACAACTGCCAGAAAAATTCTAAGGGATACAAATAATAACATCATCTGAAACACAGGGCTCTCTGAAAAAATGAGATGCAGCTGTTTCAAGGAGAACAATAAGAAGATGCTGGGCTGCATGGTCGAGTTTCCAGAAGAAAGCCGTTACTAACAAATGCCACAAAGAAGCTGCTTACAATCCGCCAAACAGCTCAAAAACAAGCTCCAAACTACTGGAAAAAAAAGTCATTTGGAGCGATGAGAACAAAATTTAATTTAATGTTTATGGCCTTAACCATAAACTGTACATATGGAGAGAAACAGAGCACCATCCCCATTGCGAAGCACGGAGGTGGGTCAGTGATGTTCTGGGGATGTGTGAGCTTCAAAGGCACAGGAAATGTGGTCAGAAGATGAAAGATGAAAGCAGCATGTTCTCAATGATTCCCGGAGGAAAATGTGCTTCAACAGCTGGAAGCTGCTCATGGGACGTTACTGAACATTCCAACACCACAACGATCCAAAACACAAGGCCACGCCCACTCGTCATCGGTTCCACCTGAACAAAGTGAAGGTTCTTGAGTGGATCTCAGTCTCCTGGCCTTAATTTCACTGAAACACTCTGAGGAGAACTCAAACGTGTCGTTCATGCAAGAATCAGTCCAAGATGAACGTGCTGCTTTACCAACAGAGAAGTAAAAGAACCTCATCAACAACTACCTCAAGAGACTTCAGGCTGTCATTGATGTTTAGGTGAGGGGGGGGGGTGGTAAAATATTAAGTGCTGGGATATAATATTAAATTATAATAATATTAAATTAAACTTTTCATCTGGGTCATCTGAAAAGTTTCTGTAGTCGTTATAATTTAAAGAGTTTAACAAAATTAATGGCTTGGATGCCAGGGTGTGTAAACCTATGAGCACAACTGTGTATCTGGCAAATAAAAAATAGGCAATTTGTAATTAATAAAAAATATAAGACTTTTTTTTTTATCAAAAAGCTCAACATTTACGTATTTAACCTACTAACCACATTTCCTCAGGAGTTTCCGGACCTACCATTTGTTCTGTACCGAAGGAACTAAATCTTTTTAAGAAAGAATGTTTACACCACTCTATTCCGACAAAACAATTTTTGCATGTTTATTTTTTGTGGTGAGTTTAGGTTTAAAGCAAAATCTATTACGTCTTATTTTACAGCTTTTTTAATAATAAAGGTTAAATATTTAAAGTAAAAAGAAAAAAAATGCTGTTCTCATTTTTTCCAGAATTGTGCAGGTCTAAAGTGTTATAAAAAATGTTGTGGATTTATTAGTACTTTTGGCTTTTCAATTTGGAATAAAAATTAAATTACCAAAGTACATAGACCTAATCCATACGACTCCATTGCATGATGGGAAAACACACCTTAAGGTCAAAAGCCCCAGTACACAACGTCTACTGCAGCCCTCTGTTGATGAATTACCAATGTCATGATCAATGGAATATAAACATAAAGATCTCTTTAATGCAGCGCTGCTTTAATTGGGACGTTGTAGCACAACATTAATCACAGCGGACAAAGATGCTGACTAAAGCCTCAAACTACTACAATCACATGTTTAAGTGAAGGTCTTTCTGACCGAATTATAATTCCTGCAACTCAGCTCCATAAACTTTTATGGACAGCACAATGCAAACTCGAGTAATGAAGGTGTTAAACCACAAAACTCCACCGGAGTCCAAAGGTGAATGTATAGTAAACCGTGAGATAATATTCAGCAAGTTTGTTGAGAAGGCGGGAGCTTTTTATACCCTTCTTTTAGAACTAAAACATATCCAGTTTTTTCAGAATGAAGAACATTCCAGGTTAAAAACAAAAGTGGATCTAATGGAGAGCACTAACGTAACCCTTAGAATTCCAGACCCGTTCTAAGTGTTTTTTACTACTTTGTTATTTGTTCTCTGCGATGGACTGGCGACCTGTCCAGGGTGTACCCCTGCCTCTCGCCCAATGTGTGCTGGAGATAGGCACCGGCAGACCCCCGTGACCCCGAAAGGGAAGAAGCGGGAATGAAAATAAATGAATGAATGCTATTTGTTCTAATAAATGACCAACTCAAAAGTGTAGACACAAATTAAATTTAAAACTGCCTCAAAAATCAAAGACAAGGTAAAACAAAGCGACAATAAACAAAAACAAAACAAAAATATAAACAAAATTGTATAAACAAAAAGAACAGGCGAACAAAGCCATATCACAGGTCTTGTACTTCCAGGGGTTAACCCTCCATCACAAGATGGTACTGATGGCACTGATTTTGGGTTTGTGAAATGAAACAGAAAGATTATCGCACATTTTCTCACATTGCATCTCACAAGTCCATTCACAGAGTTTTCTTGATTATTAATAATCGAGGAAACACTAATCATTTCAGGACGAACGCTGCATTTTAAAATGACACGTCCTTATTTTCCCTGTGTTCCCTGAAGGAATTCTCTCAACAAACCAGCATGACGTCTCCTGAAGTCATCCCTACCTTAGACAGATCATGACATGTTTGCTTTTTTCACCCCATCACTCCAATCAGTCCTAAAAGACTCCCATTCATGGTCTCCATCTCATCACCAGCAGTGCCAGTCAAACAAACCAGCATCCCATGATTTACAGGCCAGCGTTTGTACCACTTGCATCATCTTTGCATCACTGGCTCATTTGTTTCTCTTCACAAGAAGCCTTCAGGGTGGAAAGCTTGGCTGAGATACATTGGGATGCTCTTGTATAGAGCCCAGCTGAGCACCCTGCGTCTGTTTCTGTGGGAATGACTGGTGGCACACGCACAACTAAAAGAAAAATACTCAACCTGTTTTTGAGTAATGCCAAGATTGCTTTACGAAGGATCAATGACGAGCACTTCGAGCACAATGATGAAAATGAAGGTCACCACACAGAAATATCCAAATATCCTCGGGGCCTGGTGTTCATGTCAACATTTGCATGGATTTCTTACATATAAACTCACCAAAAAAAAAGAAATGTCCCTTTTTCTGGACTGTGTATTTCAACAATAATGTTGTAAAAACCCAAATAACTTTAAAGATCTTGTATGTAAAAAAATGCTTTCCATGCATGTTCAATTAACCATAATCTATTAATTAACATGCACCTGTGGAATGGTCCTTAAGACCGTAACAGATTTCAGAAAGTAGGCATTTAAGGCCGTTACCCACCTATGTATTTACTTTTCAGTCGGTGTCATTAGGTCCCTGAATCTTTCTTTTCCATTAAATAATTACTGTACAGACACTCTCCTGAACACTAGATGGCGCTTCAGTGAACTGCAATTCACTCCATGCCACACGATGGCGCAGAAGCAATTCACAATCTGAGGCGTGTTTATGGATAAGGATGAGTTTATTGCTTATCTGTAAGAAAATAAAGACAAACTATTCATTTTCTGGAAAACAAACCAGGAGCATGATTTTGAGTTTATGCCCAGAACCTCAAACAAATCAGGATTCGTGCAGACGTGTGACAATTGCACAGATTGAACTCGCTCTGTACTTACAAATGATCTATCGCTAAGCCCTGCCCCAATACCAAAGATGGACAAATCACATTTGAGGGTTGACTTCTTGAAACTAGAGCTCAGAGAGAATCATCCCGAACTTTTCAAGTCACTGAACGATGAGTCAATCGAGGATTAACGAGCCGCTTAAAGATCTTATTTACTGCTATTTTATACCTTGGGAACCAGCCTCAAGTGATGACCTTTTAGTGATTTTTATTACATTTCTGTATTAAGTAGATGCTTTTATCCAATGCGACTCAGAGTTCAGGAGTAAACGTGCACTTAGAAGATGTTCAAGCTGAATATATTCAGACCTTTTTTTTTTTCAAAGAAAGAGACCAGGAGGTATGAGACATTGGTGACCCGGCTCCATTTCCTTAAACTATTTTGAAGCCACTTCATTCAAACCTCTCTCACTTGTAATGCATCAGCACAAACTGGAGAGTGGACTACGATGGGGGGGGGGGGTGAATAATCGTTCATTAATAGTGTTTAAATTCTCATTTAATCGAGGTTTTGACTTTCGCTCAGCCCTAGAGGCAAACTCATCCGGTTCAACGCTCCAAATCACTCTTTGGGTAGACACTGCAAGATCACACAATAATTCAAACATTTAGTGAGATGTCAGGAACAATGTTGATCCAGTGATCAGATGATTTGCATCTCGTACGATTAGCAGAAGTATTGCAGACACCAACAATCACCAGAGATCCAGCATTGGAAATAATCTGGGATCTGAGCAAGACATGCTCAAGCCTTTACACAGATAACGCTCCATACATGGGATGGAAACAGCAAAGCTCTCTCTCTCTCTCTCTCTCTCTCTCTCTCTCTCTCTCTCTCTCTCTCTCTCTCTCTCTTTGCTTCAGGGGCAAGATTTCTTCATCCATCCCATTAAGAACCTCTTACTAGCTCAAATTTTCTTGTTTCGCTTGACAGATTGCCTCCACCGAGATAATAAACCATTAACTGTGCATGGAAAGCTCATATTGACTATACAGGAGACTAAAAATTAGGCACATCTTACAAAACATTGTTGTCCAGTTTTATGCATTATTTGTAACTAATAATGTCGATTATTTCGGATGGGGGAATCCAGAACTGTTTCAGAATATCTTAGATAACTTTGTGAAGCATCAAAATCAAATAACCCAATTAAAATCGAAGTACTATTTTTAATTATTTGCGAGTGTGAGTGCTGGTAGCTTACGCAGCTGTCTTTGCCTTTCAAGGAACGATTGTTGCTTAAAGCACCTCTCTGTTTAGCACTTAAAACTATATATAATTATGTTGTGTTTTCATGCTCACAATCATTTGTTTGATTTCAATAGAATAAAGGTAAACAAGTAGTTTGCTAAGTTCAATGTGTTTAAAACTGCTGTCACTAATGCTTACGGCACAGCTGTTAGCATAACACAAATGCTTGAAGCAGTCGTGCTACATTTGAAAAATTGATAAGTTACATCAGAACATTTGATAAAAAAAATTCTGGCAAATTGAAGATTAGTATTTTAGACTTGAAATAGTTTTTCTTTCTACAAAGATCCTGATACTAGAGGCTCAAGGAATTAGTGATGTATTGCAAGATTCAGCTTCGCTGCCATTGATTTCATGGAAATGTGTTATACTTTTTTAAAATGTTTAAACAATCGCAGAAATGGCAGCTGTACCAAAAGTAACAGCACACATTTCCGAAACAAGCTTCGCGATTTAATGCAACACTTAAAGCACAAATCATAACTGAGTTGAAAAGATCGAAAACATAGCTTGAATAAGAAACCACAGAGATCTCGTTCAATAGCATGAATACGGCACAGTAAAGTTTGCGCTGTCTTCAGGAAGTGTTGCTGGTAGACCGGTACGCGGTACTCTATTATCTAAAAATATTTCTAAATGTAATATACACACAGCTATATGCCTATAACAATAGTAATTGTTATGAAAAATCGTTATTATTAATACACAACTATTATTAACATTTTTATTCAGAGCAAAGAGGATAATGGTGCCCCGCTCTGGCAGTTGGTGCCCTACGCAGACTGCGTACTCCATGTATAGGGAGCAGCACTTCTGCATTCACTGACCTTAAAGGGCGGTGACAGGGCAAATAATAGGGTTTGAGGAAATAAAATTAAGGTAGGGGGAAAAAAATGTTGCTTTTTTTTCTGAAAATATTTTTCTCCTATTTTTAATCATAGCCCTTTGGGAGGGCGTTTTAATACTATGATTGATTTTATGGTTATTTTTTAACATTCTTTTCTTTTTAACTCACTTATCTTAAAATACAGTTATGTTTATAAAGGTACAATTTACAGGGTACGTTAACAGCTATCGTAACAGGTTATTTAATCTGTTTATATGAATATTTAAAATAATACTTAAGTGGATAGTACATTTTTCCACGAATAAATGACCACCTGGCAACAAACTCACAACAAACAATGTGATAAATTCTCAGCAGTAATTTTAAATAGAAACCAAAGAGAAAGCAAACAAGTTTCGACACTAGTGAAAGAGAAAGTAACACACAAGGTTGTCAGCAAATGTATCTGCCTAAACAAAAAATAATCAAAACAGTCAACAAACAAACAAAATCAGAAACAAACAAAATCTGGAAAGCGCGGGACGGAGCGTTCGTCACCTTCGGAGAATTCCCGCGAAAAACCGCGCTCGTCTTTTTAAAGAAACACTTGGCATTTATTTAGCACAGTTTTATTTTAACTGCATTCTTTAAAATAGCCGGAAGTCATTTCAGTCAAACAAAACCAGAATGAATGCTCCGGATAAATAAAAAAAACACATCGACACTTGCACAGCTGTCAGACCTCTGAGCGACAACACTGATCACATTTGCATAAATCACTTTAAGATTCAGGGAGAACTGGTCAGTTAAGATGTCCTCTCACCTGTGCACGGCGCCTTTCACCTGAGCCGATGGTGGCCATGTTGAAGTAGCTCCAAAGGCGAATGTAAACAGTGAGAAATCTGCCCCACGGTGCAGGAACTTCCTGCTCGGTCCATCTGGCTCGTCTCCTGAAAACACCCAGCTGTTACCTGCTGCAGGAGAATCTCGAAACTCACTCTGGGTCTTTTTCATAAAAGGAGACCAGTTCCTATCACCATCAGGAGGAAATAATTTCAGGCAAATCTGATGGGAACATTTAAAGAAATGAACTCAAAAAGTGCATCAACAGAATCCCAAAGGCATGCTGCGTTATTATGAAAATGAAAACCATATGGAAATATAGGAACTTGTCTAAATACATAAGGGATTCGTGATTGTGTTCAAATGATAAAATGTTTTTGCAAATAAAGCATGCCTACTGACGCAATTTTACAAGTTTTGGTTGTTGTGTGTATTTTGTCTCTGCTTTTTTTTATCTATAATGCCTCTATTTGTCGTATTTTTTCTTAAATCCAGCCATATGTTTATTTTTAACAAGAAATCCTTTTCGGGATCACAGAGTTCTGCTGGTATCTTTATTTCTAAATAAAAAAAATTGAAAAAGGACATTGAAAATTAGCATTGTATAGTGAAACAACAATCACACATAATCAAGGGTATTTATTGTAAATCTGGGGAAGGAGGAGAGGTGTATTCTAGCGACTGTTTACAATAAAAAAGCAGTAATAACTTTGTATAAATCGTATGGAATTTGAGCAATGTAATGCAAGAAAGGCCGCTAGGTGGCACCATTGTAAAAAAATTAATTAAAGCGCCTCTGTCTTTAGTTCTATTTAAAATAAATAAAGTTTCTAGTAGTTAGTTTAAAATGTATTTTTGTAAAATCTCTGTGCCTGTTTAACATGTGTTTTAACTGTTCAAATTGTTGTTTTACACTATAATAATACATTTGTGCTCATAAGGCACATTTTCTGATTTCGTGGCTATTTTTCAGAAAATATGAACAATATCACAACAGCATTGTTCCACTCATACTTAGTGGTTGATCAGGGTCATTCGGTCAGTTGTTTGACAGTAAATGGCTTCTCCCAACCAATATTAAAAGTTTAATGCTTATATATTTTCAAGACACTAAACAAATCATTTTATGTACTAATAATACAAACAAAGTGCACTTTAGCTTTACTAACTAATAATTTGTTAGTATAAAAAAGGTATATGGTTTAACAAGACTAAATACACTGCAATTTGATCTCGGAACTAATTTAAAACATATAATAAAAATACTTCAAATTGAGCTTTTCTATTTGTTCTATTCTCTTTATTTAAAACATTAATTTAGTACACAATTAGTTGTTCCAAAATAGCTAACTTCAAGTTAACTAATCATCACACACTTGCTTAAAATACAGATTTTAAAATTTAGAACACAGTTATTTTAAGTACATTTATTTTTCACTTGGCACAATACAAAGCCAGATTTATATTTTTTTTCTTCTTTTACATTTATAGATTTTTTGCTATTCTCTTCTATTTAATAATTCTTTTTGATTTGGAGGTAATTACAATAATAGTACATAATCTCATTACAATACTTTAGTTTGAATGTATCAAAATAGCAAATCTATGCCCTGGGGAAGACTTCCAAAAGCAATATTTTTTTTCACTTTCGACAAAGCTAGATTTTAAATTATTTTAAAAATACCAGTAAGTTTAAAGTAATAATTATATTTTTTTTTTTTTCGCAAATCCTGCTTTAAATCCAAACAAAACTAAATAGAATAGTCATTGATCACTTTTTCCTTGTCCTTCTAAACACACAAAGGCTTAGTTTCTCATGACACAATTTTAAATGGCTTCTGGTCTCAGCTGCAGACAGGAAGTGCGTCTGTGATTTCTCAAACGCATGCGCAGTTCGATCGGCAATTTTATTATTTGCAACGGTCACTGATTCTTCAAAATTGAAAGTTTGCACACGGTGTTTTGTTTTGTTTTCATGGTTTCATTTTGTAGAAGAGACAGTCTTAACAGATTTTTTGGAGTAAAAGTACTCTTTTTATAATCATTAGATAATCTAGTGAAAAATGGTAGGAATTATGATTACGTAAAGTACAATGTCCTCCATAAAATACAGTACAGATGTATCACAACGTCATTACGTTACAACGCTACACATTATTAATGGACCATATTAGCTGAGAAAATTCAAAAAATCATAAAATTAAAATCATAATATTTGTTACACCTTTATATAAGTGTTGTTTTAAGTATGTTCTGTAATATTCTTTCTAAGCTTTAACTTACGAGAACGGAATTTAATTTGCATTTTATAAATGCTGTACCTTCAAGCACCACCAGGGGTCTGCATACTCTCACCTGAAAACAAAACCAGACTAGTTTTATTACTAATAATAGTAATTAATTTTATTTTTCACTTTGTTGAGTTTAAAATTGTTGGTTTACTGTAAAGCTGCTTTGAGACAATGTCTGTTGTGAAAAGCGCTATATAAAGTAAACGAACTTGAATAACAATCATGATGGAGGAAAGCATAAAAATTGTCTCCAAATGCATGTTTGTCAGACAAACTCATGCATGATTTAACATCCAGATTTGTGGGACTTACCTTTCTGTTAAAGCTGAAGTGTCAGTAAAAGCCAGTGCTGGGCCTCACTGCAGGAATTATGCCTCAGCTATGTCCAGATGGGATGGCATGCAATGTGAATAAAGGATAAATCTGGGCAAATTTGAAAAACGGGATGACTTGCACATCAGACTTATGTAACACCTCTCCGGACAGATTTTCCAGGGTTTCTAGACAAACATTGCACAGCGTTTGCCATCTGTTTACCATCTCCAAGACTGTTTGGAGTCTGTGAATAAGCACAATTGCATACCAGTAATGTACCCGGCATAAAACTTCCTAATTGGTTCAGAAATACATCATTAAAATCAATCATGCAATTCTGATCAAAACAGTCACAAGCTGTAAATAAAATATAGGCCTATGAACCAGAAAAAAAAACTTTGAAAGAAATGATCATGATTGGGAGGAAGCTTAAAAAAAACATATATGTTTCATCCAAATCCAAATACTATGATAAATATTCTGATCTGGTTTATGGAACACTTGTTTTAATCTCAGCTTTTTGCAGATGATGTTGTCCTGTGGCTTCATAAGACCAGGACCTCCAGCCTGATGCAAAAATGCCTGGGTTGAGAATGAGCACCTCCAAATCCAAGACCATGGGGCTTGGACAAACTTTGACTCAAATATAACCCAATAGTTTTTAAATGTTTTAAACCAAAAATGATCAGTGTTTACAGCTGGTGTTGGGATAATCAATACAGACAAAAAAAAACATTAAATTAATTCATGTTCATTTCAAATGGGGGCACAATGACAATCTGTTAATTAAAATCTGAAACTCAGAACACAAGGAATCGTTTCATTTTCTGTTATATTGTGTATTCATATATAGCGTTATACTGTAGAACTGACCAGTTGATCACATCTCAGAAGTGACGTGAGCAGATCTGCAGGACGCTCATGAAGCGAGGCTTTAGTGACACTGGCATCTAAGTGAGCTACTGGCTGAAGCCTGATTAACACACTCACCTGCCAACTCTGCTTGAACAACAAGGGCTTTAGTAGATTAACCGGATTCCCTCATCTCTAGTCCTGGTTATCTTGATTAACCACAGGATCAGAATCTGGAAAAAGAGACTCTGCTTAGTCACGTAGCATCAAATCCAAGTGCAAAATTCAGTCAGTTCCTTTGAGAGCAGAAACATGTTAGAGATGAAATGTTTAATGAAAAGCAAGGTAAAGAAATCACCAGTTCAGCTCTATTCATTTCTAAAATAAGCATGTGAATAATCTTATATATAGGCACACAGTAAAATCCTCAGAGTTAAGTGAACTCTGCTGGGGTTATATCTGGTCCCTCTCTGAATAGAGTTAAACTGACATGACACTGAGGAAGCATTTATGTAAAGAGTTTATTTACAGTTGTTTTGAATGAATTTGTTTCTGTGGCATTCCAGGTAGAAGGTTGTTGGTTCGAGGTTGTGATTATTACAACACACACCAAGTTTGGTGTCAATACATTAATTCATTCTGCAGTTACAGCCTTTTAACCTTTTTTAGTGGAAGCTATGCTAAATATGATTAAAAAATTTAAAAATGTGTAAATTTTAAATCTGTTAGTGTCCCTAAAACAATATTAGATTCTTTTTTGCATATTGCCCCTAAAACTAATACTAAAAGTAATGAAAATAAAGGATTTTCAGTTAACCTGACACACATTTTTGGAATTGTGGGTACGGTGCCTGGTGGGAACCCACGCAAGCACAGGGAAAACATACAGGCACCAATGTGCCTCGAGGCAACAACTTTCTAGCTGTAGGGCAATGGTGCTACACACTGCGCCACTGTGCCACCCCCTAGAAAAACAGAGGCCTACATACATATTTTTTTATATCTCCTAACCACTAGGAGGCACTGCACCAAAACTAGGCATGTAACCTCAGATCATGGTTGCTACAACACGCACCAAGTTTGTTGTCAATACGTTTTAGCGGGAACTGCTGTAAAAATGTTTACAATTTTTAGAAAACAGTGTGACCTGTCAACTTCCTTTACTTTTAGTGGCACTACTTAGATGCGACCAGATCCCAGATAACCACTGAAGCAAATATTAATAGATATATCATTTTTCATACATTTTTCTTTATTAAAATGTAACTGTTATCACTATAATAAAGAAAAAAGTTAAATCACTTAACAAATAATGAACTAATCAAAATCTTTGTACAGAATATGTACAAATAAACAAATACTTTGTGTTTTCAAATATTTCAAATGAATTCATTGAAATGACACACAAAAATCATGTATCGATCTCAGAACATAATATCATCAGGTCGACGGGCAAAGCTGAGGCTCAATAATCCTGTTTACAAGATGTGTCCCAGTCCACTTCACCTCATTCATTTACAGCCTCTGGTACACCAAGGGATCATGATCTGAGCCGTGTTAAAATGACATTCTGTTCATTTCAAACAATTTAATGCTGTTTTGTCAGTGCATGTTTTCACAAAGTAAAAATAAAGAAGAGGGTAATTAAAAAAAATAGGTCCGTCTGTTCCTGTATCCACCAGTGCAAGCTATTGTGATGTATGCTGTTATGAAACTAATCTGTCAGGAATCTCTCTTGTATATGCAAAAAGATAATATCGGAAATGAGTCGATGGTAATCTACTTTTATTGGATTAAAAGGATGTAGATCACTGAGAAATGATTCATTTTATATCCAATCAGAGTGTAAAGGAAATGCTTTATAAAATGCTTCCTAATATTAAGACATCTTACATAAATGTCAAAGTAAAGATAGTGATCCGATAACACATAAACTATGCTTCACACAGTCTTATTTCAAAAATATAAGTGGCAGATCAATTTATTTAAATCATAAGAAAATCTATCTGTAACGATCCATTACGGAAGTTCATCTGAAGTCGATGTCCAGCTTTCCTTCAGAAGAGGAATGATGAGGAAGACTAGTGGAAAAGAGGAGCAGAGATTCTACGAGACACAACCGGGGTCGACGAAGATTAGTAGAATGCAGGTTGAGTGAACGTCACAGTAGGGTCAGCAGGCTGTGAACCGTAGGTCTGACAACCCTGATGGGACTGGAGATGAGTGAATGGATGAGGGTTGGGACTGGTTATAGAATGGAGTTCGGATGACTGGCTGTGTCTCATGTTCTGCCTGTGTTTGCATGGGTTTCCTCCGGGTACTCCAGTTTCCCCCACAATACCAAAAACATGCGTCAGGTTATTTTAATAATCTAAATTCCCCTTAGGTGTGAATGTGTGAGTGAATGTTGTCCTGAGATGGACTGGAGACTTGTCCAGGGTGTACCCTCGACTCTCACCCAATGTGATAGGCGCCGGCAGACAAAATTAATGAATGTTTTAGGGTTTTATAATTCTTTCATTACTCTATTTAGTTAGTTATAGTTGTTTATTTTGTAAATATTGAACCAATTCAAGCCTGATTCCAGATGGAACTAAAAATAGATACAAAATGGCCAATGAGTCCCGATCCAACCAAATATGATGAAACCTTCTCCTGCCCTATAAATAGGGCGGAGTGACATCATTGTGTCCTCCATATTTGTAGCGTGAGGCCAATGGTTACACATTAAACAGCGACTTAACCATAAACCAACGTGAGACACCTGGTGGAAACTAAAAATACAAACAAAATGGCCAGTGCGCCAGATGCGACAACAACACCTCTCACTCAATAGCGTAGGCATTGATGATAGTGTTCATGAATCCTTTAACCAAACCTGTACATTTATATTTCTTAAAAAACTGACCAATGAGTGAATTTAAGGCTGCTGCAGTACATATCTGTGAGAATATTAAACTAATAAAATGCACTTACGCAAAGTAAACTTGTACCCTCCGTACCTCGAATGACTTCCGGTTATACAATGACTCATTTGCATAAACTAACGGTCAAACTTGAACTGTCTCTGAGGTAACAACGACCAAAAATGGGTGTGTTTTAGACGCATTTTACAACTTGTGTTCTTTAATCTCAAATGCAAACCCTGAAGGAAAAATTGCAGCTTTGGGAGAAGTGGCGTCTTTGAGAACCTAGCCAAATGTGAGCACTTTATCAAGGTTTCTCGCGAAAATCGAGCTGTTATTTTCATTCATAAGCTCCTCAAACTCTGGCTCGCGGAGCTCAAATGAGGCACCTTGTTTTCCTGAATGAAACCGTACGCGCGCGCTATTAATAGCCCGGGCTCTATGACGTCACAATGGAAGCCGCATCTGACTCGCGACAGATGATGATTCTCTCAAAGAGCCTTGCGATCGGGAAGGGCACACAATCCCCGCATCTTTATCAGCCCGTAGGATAGCAAACACATTTCTTGCTGAGATACAGGAACGTAGAGGCGGTTGAGAGATGGTTTTGCAGCATTTTGCCAGCTAGCGACGAGCGTTTGTTCTGTCATAACATCAGGAAGCTGCAGTCATTGCAAACTGAATTGACTTCATAAACAAACGCACGCATCACAAAGACACGGTACGTATGCTTGTGTTCACCATGTGATTGCTTTGTTTGCAGAGTGGTGACCTCATGCAGCCTAATTAATCATGCACCTTGAAGGGCAGCTGATCAACTTCAATTCCAACTTCAATTTTACCTTCTTATTGCCATGGAAGTGTAATGTCTGCATTTTAACTGCATTTTAGGTGGGGTAAAATGCACGACATGTCTGTTTTACAAAGATTTTCAGCACTTCAGTATTTATTTTAAAGGTTTATGACTTTAAAATGCCCCCAATTCTAACAATGTTATTATATTTTTGGGATAATTCATGTGCAAAGTTGTTTATTTAAAATTATCATGCAAGTTTTCATTCTTGTTTAAATAGTGAATGCAGTCTGAGCTGGGATGCACTTTAGACTATGGTGCATGCTGAAAATTTTTATTTTCACAACACTCCATTTTGACAATTTAAATAAATATGAATGTAAGGTTGTGTTTGTTTATCTATAACTTTAAAGAGAGGGTTGAACTTTGTCACCGCCCATTTTAACAAAAAAAAGCACTTGCTCTTCATTTCACTCTGTTTTGTCTCAGTGGATTAAGGAGTTTGATGTGAAATAGATCTACATTGCAAAACACTCTGAAAATGTCTTTAACCTGTTTTCCTGTTATAACTCATCTTTATTCAGTGTATACTGATAATAATTGTGTGTGAAGAGTAAAGTGTTGGTTAGCACCGCCTCTCTAGTGTTTGATTTCCAAAACATTATGCTCTGTCATTGGTAAAATTAGCATCATAGATCATCGACTAAAGACATTTATTGATTAGACACCCCCAACTCTCCATATAAGAAAATCTTTCACTTGTACTAAGCTATCATTTTATTGTTCCTCTTATTGGAAATAATCATGGTCTTTACCGTTCAGTGGTGTGCAAAAGATTGGGAACACTTTTCATGATTTTATTTTAGAAATCATTGTCAAAATCAAAATTAGACATGTACATACTTTTAGGCGCCCATGTCATTTTATTGATTTCAATATATTTTATTAGATTTTTAACTTATTTTTGGAATAACTGCCTATGTGGACTGGTGAAACTACAATAGAGATATTTGGGCAAAACAACAAAGCATTCCAAGAAAAACTACAGCAAAATCTGGCGGTGGTTCCATGATGCTGTGGGGCTGTGGCCAATGCAGGTACTGGGAATCTTGTTAAAGTTGAGCGTCGAAAGGATTCCACTCTTTATCAGCAGATTCTGGAGAACAATGTCCAGGAATTAGAGACAAAGTTGAAGTTCGGGGCTGGATCTTTCAGCAAGACAGTGAACCTCAACACGTCTACAAATCTACTGCTGCATTCATGAAGAGAAACAAGTAGAATGCTCTGGAATCGCCATCTAAGTCCCAGACCTCAATATTATTGAGTATTTGTGGTTGGATATAACGTAGTCTACAGCCACACTGGGCTGAAAATGTCAGATCTCATCTGAACTTGGAAGCTAAGCAGTCCCAGGCCTGCATAGTACTTGAATGGTAGACCTCCTGGGAACACAGAGTGCAGTGAGTAGGCAATATGGCAGCGCAGTGGGTAGCACTGTTGCCTTTCAATTAGAAGGTTGTCGGTTCGAGGCTCAATCCCAAATCTCTCAAAATCCCACAATCTCAAAAACATGAATCAGGTTAATTGAATAATCTATATTCCCCTTAGGGCTGAATATGTTGTTTGTGTTGTCCTGCAACCTGTCTAGGGTGTACCCCCGCCTCTCCAAAGGGATTAAGTGGGAAAAAAAGTGGATGGATGGATATAAAGCAGGCTGTTCATACTCGGAAATCATCAAACTTGACTGAACTGGAGCTGTTTTGTGGAGAATAGGGGTCATAAATACCTTCTGCCAGAATCCAGACTCTAGTTGGAAGCAATATAAAGCATTTAGAGGCTGTTTGTGGAGCATAAATTGTCTCTGATATGTGATATTTAACTGAAAATGTTATTAAAAATGTAAAATAAAGTGCCAATTGTCTGTAATACGCACACATTTGAAATTAGATATACTGGAAACAAAGAATACATTGATAACTCATTTGCAGCTACTGCCTTTTTGCTTTGTAAGGCCATTTAGAGCAGGTGTGTGCAGCGCACATGCAGATGAGCCATTTATATTTTCAGAAACATGAAATATATGAAGCACACTTTCATCTCTTTTAACCCAAAAAATTGGGGGACAATACTTGAGCAAATGAGTCCAAAAGCAAGCTGGTGGTCTAGTATTGAGTGAATTTGCATACAAAGGTCAGAAGACCAGTCACAAGAGTGTTTCTCAATGCAGACTGTCATCTCTGGTCCAGGCTAACACTGTATCTACTGATGCATAGCTGCAGATTGTGTTTGCTGGACTCTGTGACCTGCTGACAGTGCGTCAATGAGCAAGCAAATGTCAGAAGTGGGCCTTGAAGCCATGGAAGGTGATGACGAGTCATTTTACTGTTTACATAATGTTGACAGCTGCATTGAAATTTGATGGGATCAGGAAACACTGCTGAACTTTACCATCCTGTTGTAGGATGTTAACCCTAACCCTATAGCAGAAATGCTTCTGGGCAAACCTGGGTCCACTCGATTGCTCCAATTGGATCATCACTTTATATTGAGATCAAGTTAGTCATAGTTAAAACGCCATCTTGATTTATAAAATGGTGTTAAATTTTAAATGTTGCTCCCTCTCTTCATCCATTTCAGTGGTGAAAGATGGTCTATGACTTACCGCCACTATGAGGCATCAACCATCAGTACCTGCTGTACATTTATATATTCGTGAAATAACTTAAAAGAATTGTTTCGTTTGCGTTCATGCATCAAAGCAAAGAGTCATGTGGCTCGGGCTGTGTCCAGCTCAGCAGGAACAAGATGTCTCTATAATGTAGGGCAACTATTTTAGGAATGTGATCAGTATTATATTGTGGTTTCTTTGACCCACAGTAAGGTCAACGCTTTCTGGAGCTGAGGTTTAGTATATCTGAAATTAAATATCTCCTTTGGTGAGTGTGCTGATATTTATTCTCGGGCAATAATTTCTCTTGTAGGGTGCTCAGTATGGACTACGAAAGGCCCAACGTAGAGACCATCAAATGTGTTGTTGTTGGAGACAACGCTGTGGGGAAAACACGCCTTATTTGTGCCCGGGCGTGCAACACCACTCTGACCCAGTACCAGCTGCTGGCAACCCATGTTCCAACCGTCTGGGCCATCGACCAGTATAGAGTGTGTCAGGAGGTAACTCTTCTCCTCACTGCATTCACCCTTTTGTTTTCATGGCATTACACCAGGCTGCAGATTGGGCTCCTGGACTCCCAGATTCAAATGTAACTGGTCAGAGTTTGGGGCACCTCTAACATTCAAATTATGGGACTCCCCACAGGTCTTAGAACGTTCCAGAGATGTTGTGGATGATGTAAGCGTGTCTCTCCGACTATGGGACACCTTTGGAGACCATCACAAAGACAGACGCTTTGCCTATGGAAGGTAAGAAGATGAGGTGTTTTCATTTAATTAAAGTAATTCACCCAAAAATGAACACTTTTGAGTTTTTGTGAAAAAACAGCTGCTAATGATCATCCATGTCACACTTGGGTTGAAACCCAGTCATGAACTCAAAGAGAAACAGCTGTGTAGGAGGATTAAAACATACAGCCAACGTCATAAGAGACTTTCTTTAGCGACAAGAAGGTCCCCACGGATCTCAGCATCATCGAGTGTGTCTGGGATTACATTCAGAGACAGAAGGATGTGAGAAAGATCTGTGGTTCGTTCTACAAGAGGTTTGCAACAACCTTCCAGCGGGGTTCCTTCAAGAACTTTGTGCAAGATGAAATACATACACTTCGGTTTCTGAAAACATTTGTTTTTACGTTTTTTTCACACCTTCCCAAAACGTTAGCACAGTACTGTATGTAGACCGTGCAGTAGTATAAACGGCAGGTTGTGTTTTAAAAACTGGGATTATTATCAAAAATGTGAACGAGAAAGTTTTTATTTAATCGTTGGGATCCAAATAGACGGAAAAAGAAGCGAACCGAAATTGCTGTTTATATTGACGTCTATGCCTTTGTATCTCTTCACGTTGCTCTGGATGCTACTCTCTCATTGGCTGCAGGTGATCACTGACATTATTTTAGCCAGAACACATTTCACACTGCACGACTGCGACTCACCGACAGCTCCAGATATTTAACACTTCAGATATCTCACGACCAGGCTGTGAATCTTTCAGAGCGAGTCTTTGGTACTTCACACTGTGTGGCTGTCAAACGCGTGCCAAACCAAAAATGTCAAAACAATAAACCTTTTTGAAACAAAAACATTATATTTTAAACCAATTTCTTCATGAAAAAAACACCAATCTGGAGCTGTTTTGTCACTGTGGCTAGCCTCATGTAAATTATTTCATAGTGAGGTGCACATAGACACTACCATTAGCTGTGCTTCTGGTCCGGCAGCAGAGAAGTGGTGAGAGAATACCTTAAAATGCTAGTCGCCCTCATGGAAAATGTGAATTTATTGACTAGCAGCAAGGTTTTTAAGTGAGTGCTGGACTATTCAACTCTATAGCCGTTAAATATGCATCAAGTCACACAGCTTTTCCAGGAACGGTGTGTATAACTATTCCAAAACCTGCCGTATTTCAGAGATTTTATATAAGTTGTTAAAAGTTTATTGCTAAACCATTGAAAGCAATGAGAGTGAGAATCTGAACGCAAACAAAGGTCTCCTGCAGGGACTTCGCAACCGTAAAATGGTGAATGGTAGAACGGTGCAAAAGGTAGCTATCCAAACTGGCATGACTTGGGTTTTTGTTCTGGGAAATCGCTGAGATTGTTGGGAAATTTTCTATTGGCATGGGTCCAAACTTCGAAAAGCTGTAACTCAAGCCGAGAAGTTCAATGAAACTTCACAATCGATACACTAGTGGAGGTTATCATTCTGTGCAAAAACATACCAAGCACTGTGTAAAAGTATTTGAACCCTAGGCTCTAACGGGGGTCAAAGCTCACCATTGGCCATTGAGAATGAGTGGGAAAGAGCACCAAAAAAATCTTCATGAAATAACATTACATTTTTTGGACATCATAGATCTTACCCCATAGCAACCAAACTGTTTACCCTAGCAACCAAATAATTTTAGCTCTATCTCAGCCTTGGAAAATTACAAGGGTGGTTTCGTACAACTTAGTCAATCAGGGAACATTATATTATGTCTCTGACCCCTCCAAAGCAACCAGACTGTTTACCATAGCAACCAATTTGGTTATTTTTTTTATATCAGGAAATAAAAATCATAGAGACACAGGGTTTGGTTTATGCTACTCGCTGTGACTTTTACACTATTTTATAAAAGGTACCAGTACAAGTCAACATCACTAGTTTAGTCATCTAGTTGGTAATAGTTTTGGATTTAAAGCATTCAGCAGAATCGGGAAGCAATCAGCGGAATCACAACATTATGTGAACATTGAGTACATTTTTGGGTGAATGACATTAAAGCCCCCTTTTAATTGTAATCTGGTGCATTAATGAACATTCATTCATTTAGAATGTCAACCAGTGTGGAAAAATCATCAACATGAGCTTGTGCATGAAAAAAATCCTCACATCACTCTCAAATTCCAAGAATAATCCCAAAAGCTTCCTCGGGTCTCAAGTACCTCCACTTTGCGGAAGAGAGGACAGGAAGCCTCCCGCTGTCAGATGCTTTCATCGGTCACTCTGACATCAGACACAGAGCTATTTGCAACTGAATGCGTGCTGAACATGACAGCTGACCGCTGTTGTGTTAACTCCTGGCTATTTCATGTCAAGCACTTGTTTAATGAGTGCTTTCTTTGTGTTTACCACATGCTCACTGCTTCTCATCCAGTCCTTTATCCATTTCAGAGAATTATACAGTGGTTTAATTTCTGATGTATTTATAATACAGCTTTTTTGATCCTTATTTACAGAGAGTCTACTATGTTAGTACGAACATTTTTATTAATAAAAGAACCGTTTACAGTTGTGCTCATAAACAAAACATTTAATTTAAATTTCTTGGCCTTTTCTTCCGATAGTATAAATAATTTTCTTTACTCATAGTTTACCATTTATTGTCCCATCATCCCTGTAAATTCTTGCAGGAACAACACGTTTGAGTTCTCCTCAGAGTGTTTCAGTGATATTGCGATCAGGAGACTGAGATGCACTCCAGAACCTTCTCTTTGTTCTGGTGGAACCGATGACGAGTGGGCGTGGCATTGTGTTTTGGATCGTTGTGGTGTTGGAATGTTCAGTAACGTCCCATGAGCAGCTTCCGGGTGATGAAGCACATTTTCCTCCAGGATCCTTTGAGAACATCCCGCTTTCATCTTCCATCAATTCTGACCAAGTTTCCTGTGCCTTTGGAGCTCAAACATCCACAGAACATCAGTGACCCGCCTCCATGCTTCACAGTGGGGTGTAGCTCCATTCATCATAGACCTTGGTGACCCCTCTCCAAAAAGTTACATTTTGTTCTCATCACTCCAAATAACTTTGTTCTAGAAGTTTGGAGCTTGTTTCTGAGATGTTTGGTGTATTGTAAGAAGCTACTTTGTTGGATTTGTGTAGTAACAGCTTTCTTCTGGCGACTCGACCATGCAGCCCATTTTTCTTCAAGCGTCTCCTTATTGTTCTCCTTGAAACAGCATGCACCACATTTTTTCAGAGAGCCCTGTGTTTCAGCTGAAGTTATTTGTGGGTTTTTTCTTTGCATCCCTCACAGTTTTTCTGGCAGTTGTAGCAGAAATGTTTGTTGGTTTCACCAGAATCCCTCACTTTCCACTTCACCATAGTTTGAACTCAGTTCCTTAGAGATATTTTTAAATTACTTTCCTGTTTTGTACAGTTCAACTTTTCCCGTAGATTCTTCGATGGCTCTTTTTCTTTCCCCATCGCTCAGAATTCAGAAATGTCAGGCATCACTGGATGAAAGAGGATCAGGAGCCAGAAACTCTGAAACCTTTTCTGCACAAACATTGTTGATTCCAAGCAAACAGGTGTCTTTCGGATTTTAAAAGAATAAACACAGTTTTTTCGCAATCGGCTGCACCCAACCACTAACTTTGAGTGGAAAACATGCTTTTGTTATCATTCATAGATTCTGACAATGGCCAAGAACTCATAAATGGTATGTAAACTTATGAGAACCAAACCCCCAAAGCGCTCGATAATATGTGTTGTTATTGATATTGTTATTATCTTGTAATAAATCCTGTCAAGTAAATCATATAAAAGCTACCAAAATTATTAAGTGCGATTGTTTAAATTTGTAATTTGTCAGAAATCCTGGATTTTGCCGGTGTATGTAATCCTTATGTAAGTGTTTAAGCAGGCAGCATCCCAAACTCATCAGATTCATGAATGATGTTCACTATATGAAAGTGACCTGATTCTTGTTTCTGGGAGACTTGGATGCCTAATCATAGCTCGTCTTCAAATGCATCTCGCATGAGAGAAAATGTTGTTTTCATTTCAGTCAAGTCAAGACAATTCCAATCAGAAACTCTCGACTTGTTTCCTGGAGAGCGTGCATTGCTCCCTGACTCCGGGCACATCATCCTCAATACAATTGTATTTTTAGTCTTCCTGGCTTTATTGCATCCTAAAAATAAAACCCAGACACCAATGTCTGGAGTCATAAAACCTGGCTCGGTCTGAAGGAATGACCTCTAGCTATCCACTAGATGTCGAGCTCAGAGCTTTGTTGTCTGGCTAGTGACACCAATGTCTTTTCAAACAACTCATTGTTGAGGAAATCAGATTTTCTTGATTATGAAGAAAAAGGTAAGTAAGAAATCTGATTCCTGCTAACATTCACAAAGTACCTGCAAAATAGGTCTCTCACGAAGACACATTTTACTGGGTGTCAAATGTTGACCTTTTTAACTAATATAATTAATAATAAAACAAGAAACATTCAATGGAAATACGATGTGTACACACAGTTACCATTGAGAAATATCTAACAGTAGGTTCAGACGAGACAAAATTCAGGACCTTTGTAAACAAATACAAGGAAAATCTTTTCCAAAGCTTTTTTACTGGGTGTGGGTGAGCGAGTGAAAGAGAAAGAGCAAATGAGAGAGTGAAAGAGGGAGTGCAGGAGTGAGCAAGCCAGGGAGGGAGTGAGCAAGTGTGGGAGTGAGCGAGGCGGAATGAGTGAGAGTGAGCTAAGGAGTGAGGGAAGGGCTGAGTGTGTGAGGGAGGGACGAAGTGAGCTAGCTCGGAAGTGAGTGGATGGGAGTGAGTGGAGGTGAGGGAGAGAACAAGTGAGTGAGTGAGCGAGCAAGGGAGGTAGTGAGCAAGCATGGGACTGAGCAAGTGAAGGAGTGAGTTAGTGAGGATGGGAGCAAGTAAGTCAAGGAGGGAATGAGAGAGAGGTACCGAGGGAGTAAACAAGGAGGTGAACAATTAGTGAGAGAGTGAACGAGCGATAAGGGAGTGAGAAAGCATTAGAGTGAGGAAGTGTATGAGAGGAGGCGGGGGAGGGAACAAGTGAGTCAAAGAGCAAGTGAGAAAGGGAGTGAGTGATTGAGCGGGCGAGACAGTGACAGGTGAATGAGTGAGGGAGGGAGGGACCAAAGGAGCAAACAAGCATGGGACTGGGCGAGGGAGTGAGGGGGCAAGGGAGTGAGTGAGTAAAGGAGTCACGGGAGAGAGGGGGAGTTAGTGAGGATGTGAGTAATTAAGTCAGAGAGTAAGAGTGAGTGAGGTCGGTATTGAGTGAGAGAAGAAGGGAGTGAG
This sequence comes from Danionella cerebrum, assembly GCA_007224835.1. NCBI lineage: Eukaryota > Metazoa > Chordata > Actinopteri > Cypriniformes > Danionidae > Danionella > Danionella cerebrum. The sequence continues at coordinate 92,802 of SRMA01026174.1, read as the reverse complement.
GAAGAGAGCAAGTGAGTGAGGGATTAATTTTATAACAGTTACAAGTAAATTAAAACTTGGCACAAATTCCTTGAGTTACAAAGATTTTATTTAGATTTTATTTCATACTGGTGGCACTGTGGCGCAGTGGGTGGCGCTTTGTCCTTCCAGTTAGAAGCTTGCCGGTTCGAGGCTTGCCAGAATTTTGCATGTTCTCCCGGGCACTCCGGAGGAATTTCTCCCTCAATCCCCAAAACATGTGGTTTGGTTATTTTAATAATTTTTTATTTAAATTCCCCCTTAGGTGTGAATGTGTGAGTGAATGTTGCCCTGCGATGGTCTGGCAACCTGTCCAGGGTGTAACCCCGCTTCTCGCGCAATGTCCATTGGAGATAGGCACCGGCAGACCGCAGAATAAGCGGATTGGAAAATGAATGAATTAATTATTCCTGCTCATGTAACACAAAGAGTTGTTTTCCTGGTAAATGGATCAGGTTTATGAGAAAACAATGTTCTGATTGGCTCTCAGTTTACAGGTCTGGGCAGTTCAGTGTGCCAAATGAATTTTACAAGAAGTGCATTGATTCTGGCGTTACATCAAACAGGCTTGTCTCTAAAAGTGCTCTGCAAGCGCCTCCAGTTGACCCAGGATGATAGGGTTTCAGCAAGCCATCATTGAGGACTGCATTGGCTTTACCTTTGCAATTATTTGAAGCAAGTGATGCAATGTCAAATAATTTAGTCATCGTTAACTTCACATCCCAGCGGCTCTTTGATACTAAACTAACATTTTGATTTCAATAAAGAGTGGGAAAAAATGCACAATCGAAGCTGTACTAGGACCAATTGTGTAAAGAGCCACAGTTTGAGGACTTATGACCAATCCTGCATCTGACCTCCAGGGGGCAATAGAAGCATCCTTCAGCAGAACACGTGAGACATACCTGCTTTTTGGCCCTGGTCCAAATTGCAGACTTGGATGAGGCTGACCTTAACTCAAGTCCTAGTCTTTGTTAAATAAAGACTTCCTTCAAACTGGAAACAGGAAGTGGTGTGCTGGCTGTGACGTGCCTTAGTTTCACGTTTAAAGAATACAAATTAGAAAAACTATGGTGATTTTGTGTATTTCAGAAACTCAGTGAGCGAATTCTTACTAAAACAGCACCACAAGTTGATAGGTTGCAAAATGTAAGCTCCTCCCATTTGTCATCTGATTGATCATTTGCAAAGAATTCTGGGTTGTACAGTACATAAGCAGAATACAATTCAAAGGGCGCTGATGTGAAAACTTCAAGAGCAAAAAAATAGGACCTGATACGTATTTGGGCATTTAGCGAACACAAGTCCACGAGAAGTAACTCCACATTGAGGGATTCTGAACCTGTGTCTAACAGAACACCCGACCCCCACAGCTACCATTATACTTTAAAAATAGATAAATGGTCCTCCACGATGGCAGGGTGGATCTGGAATTTCATGCACCAGGGTTCAAACAGAAGCTGCGTGACTTTAAAAACGTTCTCTTGTATAGCATTGTTCTGTGCCTCTTTTTGTTCGTAGGACTCCTATGATCTTTTTGCAAGCCTGTGAAACTTAACAGAGACACTGTAAGTCTTCAAGCCTGCTAGCATCTCCAGAATATTTCTGCAATGCCAGCCGTGTGGTGTGGTAGCCCACCTTTGCTTGTCGTGTCAGCAAGAAATGCACGGTTCTTTTGGTTAACGGTGGCAAATTGGTGACTGTACGATTATCGTTGTCGGCCCCCTTTCCCAGGACAGACTTGGTCGTGCTGTTGCAACAGGAAGTTCTTCACAATGTCTGCATGCCATCCTCTTTGTGCTTTGGTTTCATGTAAGTCCTCACAGAGGCAGACAGATAAAAGCATTGCCAAATGAGTTTGTCCTCGGCATCGGGCACATGTAAACTAAAGGCAATCTTTTTGTTTGCTGTCATCAGATCAATGTCACTCTGGCATTGAGATCACAGGTTTGCATGTCCAGAGAGCACCGAAGGACTGTTCACTGCTTGGCACCAGTCACAAAAACCCTTTTTGGCATGCGTGTTACATGGTGTTTTGCCCGTGTTGGTAAACAGCAGACATTTCTTTTGATTGTCGTCTTTCATTTCACTTTTGAAGGTCTGATGTCGTGGTTCTATGCTTTTCCATCGCCAATCCCAACTCGCTGCACCATGTTAAAACCATGTGGTCCCTTGAGATCAAGCATTTCTGTCCACGAACACCTGTCATCTTGGTCGGTTGCCAGCTGGACCTGCGCTATGCTGACCTGGAGGCAGTCAATCGAGCTCGACGCCCACTGTCAAGGTACTGGAAACCAGCAGCATCTATCTCTATCTTCTAAAGTCTCTTTTCTTTGTAAGACTTTGTTATTTTTTCTTGGCTACATTCGTCACCATTCCTCGGTTGCTTTTAAAATAAATTAAAAGGGAGATTGGTAGAAATGATTCTGTGAGGTGGTGGCTTTCAAAGCTTTGGTTTCTTGAGAACACTCTCCTAACAGGGCTATTCATAAAGCTCAGTTCAGACGGCACAATTTTCTGTGAAGTTCTGAATGGTATCGATGACAGGATTTCACAATGCATGACTTTTGGAAGCATCACAGGCAGCTTTGTTCCCTGTCTGCATCTTGCAACGAAACACTTACGAGAAGTAAATTAAAAACAATACAAGGTTACGCAAATCGCAAGACTAAGATCACCAAAAATGGGAGTTTTTTTTCCTTTAGTTTCTTGGGCTCATAGGAGCTCCTTTTTTAAACCGAATCCATTGTTGACATTGCCATCTATGCCATTGTATATCCTCCCCAACTTCCAGTTGCTGTGGATATTGCGCTCTCATTGGCTGAAGGTAATCCCTAGAGATTTCAGATATTGGCACCCTCCTAAGATTTGGGGAACTCGAAGGCCCAAGTTGGACTTTCCGCCAGATATTTATTCTTTAAAGACTGTGTATTGAGTTTTGGAAGGGAGCAAATACTATCCAGCTAAAGAAATGGCAGAGGGTAATGTTGATGTTGCATTATCTCATCATACCATTTTACATCTGATTGTATTTATTTGTCCCTCACAGGCCCATTAAACCTGGAGACATTTTACCTCCAGAGAGTGGAAGGGAGGTGGCCAAAGAGCTTGGCATCCCATACTATGAAACCAGCGTTTTTGACCAGTTTGGTATAAAAGATATCTTTGACAATGCAATCCGAGCAGCTCTCATTTCCAGACGCCACCTCCAATTCTGGAAGTCTCACCTGAGGAGGGTCCAGAAGCCACTGCTGCAGGCACCATTTTTGCCACCAAAAGCCCCTCCACCATTGATTAAGATCCCAGAATGCCAAACTAAAAACCAAGATGGCCCAAAGCATCTTCTGGAGACCCCCCTTTGTGCAGATGTGATGTTTATCGTTCAGGAGCATGTCCACTTGTTTGCTCACAGAATCTACCTGTCTACCTCATCCTCCAAGTTCTTCGACCTCTTTCAAATGGACTTTTCGGATGAATCCCAGTGCTTGGTGGTAGCCGAGCGTCATGGGAGGGATCAGCTGATGCGCACACTGAGCCTGGACACGGAAGAAGACGTCACTGTTCTCCCAAACCTTTCACCATGCTCTCTCCGAGCTTCCAAGAGTGACGGCACCCTAAAGGTGATGAGTTTCAGTGGGATGCACCGGCGCACCAAGTTGTCCCTGGCTTCATGGAGCAAAGCTTTCTACAGCGTCCACAAGGAGACTGTGATCAACCCGGTCACAGGAACACCAGCTCTCATGACTGTCGTGAAGATGGATCATTCCATTCATCACGGACCTTTCAGTGCCGTCCTACGCTTCCTCTACACTGGAGAGCTGGATGAGAAGGAGAAGGACCTGATGAAGGTGGCGCAGATAGCTGAGATCTTAGAAGTGTTTGACCTGAGGATGATGGTGGAGAACATTATGAACAATGAGGGCTTCATGAATCAAGAGATCACGAAAGCATTCCACGTGAGGAAGGCCAACCGGATTAAAGAGTGTCTCGCCAAGAATAATTTCACAGGTATTGAGAAACTTGTTTGTCCCTATAAATTTCACGTGATTTTCACTGCTGTGTAGAACAAGTTACAGGTTCTGCAACATGATGAATTCAGCTAGATAGCATTAACAGTAGACCCTTGTCTGAGCCACATCAAGGTCATGAGTTCAGTTTCTGTCGAAAGCAGGAGATTAGATTTATATAGTCACTGCAATGTCATGCAAGGTACATAAGGCAGTATATCAGCTCAGCAGTTGAAGCTTGATGACATTTCATGACAAATTCTAGAAATTGATAAATGCTAGAAGTGCAGTTCCTTAACAATATCAAAATAGAAAATATCGAAATATCTCTGCTAGTCTTACAACAGTTTAAAATAAGATAAAATATGACATTAGTATGAAATCTCTTCAGTCATTGAACTGAAATGATTGTGGTCTGATTGGATTCAATGGTTTATTCTAAGCTAATGCTAACAGTGCTATTGCCAGGTCTGGAGAATGGTTCAATAGATTCGAAATGGCGGAACACTTTGTTATTGCATTGAGGACTATGGAGAATCAACCTGGGACAAAAAAGGGTGTTCCTGTAAATGTTTGGAAGCAACACTCTCTAAATCCAGAATTTCTTTTTTTTTTTCATGTTAAAGTTCAGTCATTTTGTTACATGAAAGTTATGATGCCGCCAAAATGCCCCAAGATGTAGCAAATGTGTAGCTATTTTCAACATACATGAAGATGAAACTGGAAGCACAATACAGGCTCAAGCTCAAATTTTAAATTAAAATGTATTAAAACAAATGTTTTCAAGGCTATTAAAATGTTTAAACATTTTGATCTTTAGGTGGCGCTGTAGCCAACTGATGTTTTGGATTCATTGTTAGATGCTGGGGGCTCACATCAAGTTTAGTTCCAATATTTTAAACCTTTCTAAAGATACACCTTCGGGTTCAATTCAAGTAACGCAACCAAAATTTGATTCGAAATCAAATTTTGTGAAAAATCTGACAAAAGCTCTGGGAGGACTTTGAAGAAGTAGGTTTTTGCAAAATGGCAGACAGGAAGTTCTGTTTACTTTGATTTTTGACAAGATCCACAGGAAAATCATGATTTTTTTTTAGCTTAGGCTTGCAGTTTTGAACTTTCTTCAGGAAATTGTAACAAATGTATAATTCAACTATTGTAAAGATATGATAATGAGTTCTTGAATTATTTTCCAATGTATAATATGGAATAAGGTTGGACTTTTCTCCAGACCACTAGGGGCCATTGCGCCAAAACTTTACACGCAACCTCGGATCATCACAACATATAAGTTAATTGAGAGTACATTTAAACACTGCACAGTAGGGGTGTAACGGTTCACGGTATGTATTGAACCGTTTCGGTACGGCCTGTTCGGTTCGGGACACTTGCGTACCGTTTCGGTATTCGGTATTTTTATTAAATAATATAAATGTATTATCAGCGCGATATTAAGCGCAGTGCAACAATGTTCCTAGGCGAGTTTCCGCACGGACGCTATTGACTGACGAGCACGAGCGCGAGAATCATATCAAAAGCGAAAGAGAAGCCAGAGCTTGAAGACCCTCTCACCTCACTACGGTCTCGTGTTTGAGAACACTTTGGCTTCTCTGTTAAAATACATAACGGCGATAGACGAGTGGATAAATTTAAAGTTGTATGCCGACATTGTTCCACGGAGATCGGGCAGGCAACACATCTAACATTTTCTACTGCTGGAGATATAACCAGATCTATGCTCTCTTCAGAAAATGTGGATAGGTAATCTATCCTAACTAGTTGCAGTATTTCATTTTTTATTTAAAAAAAATGTTTTTCTTAATAAAGAGTGCAATTTATTTAAAATATCACCCAAATGTGTCACTTTTATTTATTTTATGCAAGAATTCTACTGTGTATTGGCAGCTTTTCAAAATAAAGATTATGTAAGTTCTTATTGTTTTGTACCGAACCGAATGAACCAAACCGAGCTCTCCAAGACACTGTACCGAACCGAATACGATTTTATCGTACCGTAACACCCCTACTGCACAGATATAGGCGTTGTGGAAGTTGCGACGTAAAATTTTTTTGTTTGCAAGTCTTTCGAAAATGGTTTTAATAATTGACTTTTTGTCGGCAGACAACGATCCTGTCCAAATAGCATGAGAATCAAACTTTAAGGAATTTGCAAAAGTACTTTAAAGTTTTGTTTCTACACATAAAATTTCGAATAAACTTTTTTATTTTACTTTATCTGTCCTGTAACAGACTGTCCTCTGATTTGTCCACCAATTTGCCTTAAGAATAGGAATTCTATTAATTATGAACGATTAAATGAATGGACACAGAATCTTGGCTTGATACCTATTTATGATCCATAATATTTTCAAAGAAGAATGTTTTGTGCATTTTGTTCGAGTCATTTCAATGCAAAACTGGCTTCTCACTCTGGACTATCTTTGTAGATGTGGTGTTCAGATTGGATGACGGCACGATCAACGCCCACAAACCATTGCTGATCTCTAGCTGTGACTGGATGGCTGCCTTATTCGGGGGCTCTTTCATGGAGAGTGCAAATGATGAGGTGAATGTGAAAACAATGAGTTGGGGTGTTGACAAGTTTATCTGACAGCTTTATTTGCTTCTTAAGCTTTAATAAGTCTGCAAGTTGTTGAGCAGATGGTAGGACACACCGACAAGACATTTATATGTCTATAAATAGATGCACCGAGCATTTTCCAGACACTGGCTTGACCACAAATTCACTCACTGGACACTTTATTAGGAACACCTTGGATGCATTGGTTTCACATTGAGGGGTGGACCGGTTGCACTTTGAGGGGTGCTAATAGCTCTAGATATCAGAGAGAATGTGTGATATTGATGTTGAATTTGAAATGGTTATATGTAAATATATTTTTGTATTTTCCAAAAACAGTATTATTTGTTATTTTTTTTAAACTGCAGTTTTCAAGATGAAGAAAAACCCCAGAGCATCACTAGATCTTTTGCTCCAGCTGCAGCATAGGAGACCACTATTCTTACACTTGTACTCATAAGTTTACACACCCTGGCATTTTCTTTTATGTATTGGCCATTTTTCAGAAATGCAGAACTTTTTCCCCCCTTGTTGTTAGTGATTGGGTAGAGCTATTTATTGTCAAACAACTCTTTTTAAATCAGAATGGCAACAGAAACTTTCAAAGTGACTCTGAAAGGACACACCCTGGTGACTTTAGGATGATATCATGCAGAAAAATATACACAGACGGGTTCGAGCGGCTGGTGAAGGGAACCATCCTCACCTCGACCTGTTGTCTTGGAATCAATGTTTGTGCAGAAAATGTTTGTTTCTCCCGATCGACTTCTGCCTCTTTCGTTCAGTAATGCTCTGACATTTCTGAATTCTGAGTGATGGCGAAAGCAATAGAGCATCAAAGGATCTAAGGGAAAAGTTTACAACAGTAAAGGGATGTAAAAAAACAAGGAACTGGGAATCAGCCTATCAGCAGTGTTTTCTGCATTTCTGCTACAACTGCCAGAAATTGTGAGGGATGCAAAGAAAAACCCATAAATAACTTCAGCTTCAACACAGGGCTCTTTGAAAAAAACGTGTCACGGCTGTTTCAAGGAGAAATAAGGAGACGCTTAAAGAAAAGTGGGCTGCATGGTCGAGGAAAGCTGTTACTACACAAATGCCACAAAGAAGCTGCTTACAATCCGCCAAACAACTCAGAAACAAGCTCCAAACTTCTGGAACAAAGTTATTTAGAGCGATGAGAACAAAATGTAACTTTTTGGCCACAACCATAAACTCTACATTTGGAGAGGAGTCACCAGGGCCAATGATGAACGAAGCACCATCCCACTGTGAAGCACTGAAGCAGCTCACTGTTTGAGCTCCAAAGGCACAGGAAACTTGGTCAGAATCGATGGAAGATGAAAGCAGCATGTTCTCAAAGGATCCTGGAGGAAAATGTGCTTCATCAGCCGGAAGCTGCTCATGGGACGTTACTGAACATTCCAACACCACAACGATCCAAAACACAAGGCCACGCCCACTCTTCATTGGTTCCACCAGAACAAAGAGAAGGTTCTGGAGTGGATCTCAGTCTCCTGATCTCAATATCACTGAAACACTCTGAGGAGAACTCAGACGTGTCGTTACTGCAAGAATCACTCCAAGAAGAACGTGCTGCTTTACCAACAGAGAAGATAAAGAACCTCATCGACAACTACCTCAAGAGACTTCAGGCTGTCATTTATGTTAAAGGGGGATGGGGGGATGCAAAGTAATAAGAACTTGGGTGTGTAAACATTTCATCAGGTTGATTTGGAAGGTTTCTGTTGGCATTATGATTTAAAGAGTAAACACAGTTATTTGACAAAAAATGGCTTCACCTAAACACGAACTATGAGCGGAAACAATGCTTTTGTGTTATCATTAATATTTGCTGCTATTTTTTTGATTGTTATATATTTATACAATAAATTATTTGTCAACCACATTTGGTCGCTCTCTACAATGCATACATTTATCTTCATTGCACAGTATAATGTTTTTCAATATACAGATAATTAATACTTGGTTTTCAGAAATTCTACACTTGCAAACAGCCTCCGGTTGATTAGAAATAAGTCTCTAAATGTACTTCACTGATCTGAAGCACACCAAGGATAAGGTTTCATCCTCTCATCACCTATGGCACCACGTCCGGATCATGCCTTTCTAATCCTGTTTCCACCATAGACTCTTTCATCTATGCCCCCATTTATTAACTTCCCTTAAACAGGTGGCATACAGCAAAGAAAGTGTGCTCCCTGTGGAGGAAAGCAGACGTCATTCAGAGGTGGTGATCTGTTTTCCTCCACAGCTAATCTTTGCACAAGGGACTCAATAGATCCTGGCCACTCCTTTTTTATTTGACATTCTCCTCTGACATTTTCATGTCCCTGCAACAATTGGGACAGTCGTATTTTAAGCTGTGGCCTACTTTCAAACTTAAGTCTGCAGCACTTGTTTAAATTCATGGTCTCCCCTCTCTACCTCAGCATAACACAGCGGCCCATCCTGCATGCCCTTGAAGTTTGTTATGTAACCGGTTACGTGGCAGCATCTATCGACGTGCTCTGCTTGAATATGTCTAGAAATGATAGTGAGGCAGCCATCGGTTTCGAAGATTCGAGAATGTAAGCTGTTGGCGTGCAAACGACGTCTGATCAGCTTTTTTTTGCTTTTTCTTTATTCATTAGATATACTTTTCTTTTTTAATAAGCACAAATGTGACCATATGTCACGTCAAATCACTGCTGAGCTATGTGTTCATGTATTCCCAGAAAATCATCAACTGTGGAACAAAAAAAGTTATAAATACATAATAAACTTGGGCGTGGTAGTTCAAAACATTTCTCAAGAGAAAGTCAATAACTGAGAGTTTGCTCTTCAGAGAGCAGTGTAGAAATGGAGGATCTTAATTTTTCTCTGGCCGATGTCAGTATTTGATAATCTTGGTGGCCAAATTATAGATGAAGCACACTTGTACAGTATTGGAATAAAAAAAATGTATGCACTTGTTTAAATATGAACAAAACATTTTATAATATACATTGGGCATTTAATAAAATTGCAAATAAACAAATGTAGAAGAATGTCAAATAAAAATCTGGATAAATTAATTTGAAAAAATAGTACACAATGTGGATTTTGGTGGCACAGTGGGTAGCACTGTGGCCTTCCAGGTAGAAGGTTGTCGGTTCGAGGCTCACCGGTGACCTTCCTGGAGGGAGTTTGTATGTTTTCCCTGTGCTTGCGTGGGTTCCCTCCAGGTACTTTCCCCACAATTCCAAAAACTTTTTATTACTTTTAGTATTAGTTTTAGGGGTTTCGGGTTATTTGTCAGGTGCAATATGCAAAAAGGAATTTAATATTGTTTATGTTTTAAACATTATATCAGCAGTTCTCCATAACATCCTGGATGCTGGACACGCCCATGAAAGATGAGTCAAGTCATGATACTCAGTATCAGCATCCTTATGCTAGCTCTGTAAATGTACTTTGAGATTTATGGATTTTTCCCTTTGAGAACTATCCCTCATATTGTGGCTGGGAAAAAAGTTTTGAGAAAAAAATCCAAGTGCAAAATAGTTTTTGACAGAGGAAAAGCAATTTTGCAAACAGAAAAGTTAAATCTGAAATTGAACAATAACAAAATAAATATATTTGCTACTTATTTCTCTATTTTAACACCTTGGAATTTGCAAAATACAATTTCTTTTCAAATCATTTGAAGACATGTTGTTTTGCATTTTAGTCGACCTTTATTTCTTTGCTCGCATACCTTTGACATTATTTTTCCACCTGGTTGAATATTCATTAGGTGGGTGTGGCTATCGTGACGCCGCTACTGAATGAAACTGGAAATATCGGAGCATCTGGCTCCCGAAGCGTTGACTGATTTGTTTGGATTAAACAAATTAAAAGTTAAATTAAAAGTTCATTTAGTCAGATTGTGTGAGTACAATCAGATTTTTGTTCATTTGGTAGTATGACAAAAACAAATTTCCATAGCTAATGTTTGTTTATATAATAGCCCACATTGTCAAACGAACAAATATTAAGCAAAGAACCCGTCTCGGGGGTGCCCCCATAAACTAGGATTAAGACTTTATATGAACCCCTCCCCCCTCAATGAACATATCAATATTCATCATTTCTGCTGAACACTTTTTTTTTTTTTTTTTTTTTTTTTTTTTACAAAACACAAGTTCTTAACAAAAGTGATCATATTGCTTTTGCACTGTGCAGTGTGTTTTTGCAGCACAAACTAACCGGGTTTATCTGTTAAATTAAGTGCATTTGAACCTGATTGTTTCCAAAATAATGAGTTGTATACGTGTGGGTTGCCAGGTCTCATTCCCCAACACCAGCAGAGTGTGTATGCAGGCGGTGCTGGAGTATCTCTACACCAATCAGCTGTCACCGATGGCAGAGCTGGACCCAATGGAGCTCATCGCCCTGGCCAACAGACTGTGCCTTCCACGGCTCATCGCCCTGACAGGTGAGCACTCTGCCGACGCCTCAGGCACACTTGTTGTGAACCGCTGAAAAGGGATTCTTGAGTCTAGTGTCCCATATTCAAGTGTACAAACAAAAGTAGAAATGAAACCATTGAACTTTCCTATTAATTCACCAAGAAATTGAGGGATTTCTATTTCTAAATGTATTGTGATTGGCTGACCACTGTTGATTTGAGGCTAGTGGTTCGGAATAATAATCGGAATAATAGTCTAATCCCAATTCTAAAAGCACACTTTGCTTAAAAAAAAAAAAAAAAAAAAAAAAACTCTTGGTTTTGGAGAGAACTTAAATAATTACAAAACTTGAATCTTGTAACGGCTGAAAGCTCTTCACTGAGTCCTTCTGACCCTCTGTTACTACATTTTTTTTCTTTATGTCCATGAATTGTGTTTTATATACAACACACACAGGATTATCAAAACAAACGTTTTAATAATCCACGACTAACATGCGTTAAATAATCTTAAGAATGACGGTAATGTAAGACAGAGCATTGAACGCATTGGGTGTCTCTCTTCCGGTATTGACGTACTTTCAATTCCATTTCTAAGAAAAGTAAACCACAGAATTTAGATCTGCCAACAACAGGATTTACAGAAATGTACAACGATATTGTTTTATGCTAGACTTAATTTCAAATGTGCAACATGAGTCTAATCTAAGTTTGATCTCATGTATTTTTTCAAACAATGTTTTATTGACAAACGATCAAAAGTTCTACAAATAAAATACATTAATATAAAAAAATTATGGAAGAAAAATACAAGAATAAATAACAATAAGTAAATGTGATTTATTCTTGTACCCCTAACATCCTCTGCTATACTGAGCCACAGCTTTCTACCTCCATTCATCGTTTGGTATTTTCTAGGGGTGTAACGATAAATTCTGCTCATGATACCTCGATAAGATATCCATCGTGATATTTAAACTATATCAACACTATTTTTAACCAATGATCGAAACTGTTTTCATAATGAACCTTCATTGGAGCAAATGTAATTCACAAAGTTTTGAGACCACAAAGCTAAGAACGCTAGGGTCTAGTTTGATTTAGACGAAAGCATTTGATGCCATCCGTCCACTAGGGGGCAGTGCTAATGTTTACAATGAATCATCCTTATTATTCTAATTTACGAAGAGAGATCATTTTATAATTGTTCTTGTTTCATGTGAGTAACGGATAATTGTCCCTAGTAAATATGACATGAAACAAGAAGATGAGGTAAAGAAGTTTCAGAAGTGACTAGAATCCAATCAAACAACTCATTGATTGAGGTTCAGTTTAGAAACAATGTTTCTGTACAATATTCAAATGTTCAGAAATCCACTCGTTAAAAGCTTTTCTCTTCGGTGAGATCACCGGGATCTTTCCAGAACCAGAATTTCTCGTCTTTTTGAAGTTTTCTTAGTGTGGGTGTCTTTAGATAGCTTTTGGTTCTTCCCCGCAGACATGAAGGTTATAAATGCCATTTGTAGTGTTGTAGAACCGAATTCTGCATATGTAGGCCAGCAAAAAAATGTATCCCACACAAGTTTTATGGGAATAATGGGCCATTATTAGCTGTAAGAATATTAACTGCAACAGACACAGCATAGAAGACTTCAGAGGGGCGTCCCAATTCATAGTCATCGTATTCAGTCTTTCCTCTTAGCTCTCAGTTTAAAGAATTTTGAGAATTCAAGAATTCAAGCTAGTGTCAAACATAATTAATGAATCCAAAATGGAAAAATACATTTTTTAAAGTGTTTTGATTGCAAATTATTTAACAAAATCTATTCAGTTCAGGCCACAAATTGTGAATGTTATCACTTTGGCGCCTCATGTTTTTGAGAAAAATGATTATTTATTGCTACAGCAAAAATAATGCTAGCAGCAATCATATAATTAAAAAGGGTAATTTGAGGAATAAAATGAGAAGCTTTGGGGATTATGAGGTCATCAGGTTACTGGTTATACTTAAAAAAGCTCCCAGTGACACACTCTTCAAACACAGTTCAGATCCCAAGCCTTTTAGCCTTTCATTCTGTGTTGCTTAGCAACAAGCAACGTCAAGGTGCCAAATCAAAGAGAGCATCTCTACGGAGCTTTGTGTGGCACACACTACAGTCTGTGCGGCAGACGTCATCTAATGACGCGCTAGAGACTGACTGAAATTTATCTGTGACTCCAGATGCTGGTGTTTACCTCAGCTTTTACGTAGCCTCAAGCTGCCAACGGGGGAAACAGTGAGCCCATCAGACTATTACAGTCTGTCATAGCTGCACACAATAAATATTAGCCTGTTTAGAGGGGACCTCAGGTGAAAACCAATCTTTTTAATGCGTTTCAATTGTAATGTGGCTATTGTCTGGGAAAATTAACGAAATGAATCCAAGCGTTTCTTTTAATCATTGTAAAAAGATCTCCAAGGAACTGGGAATCAGCTGATCAGTAGTGTTCAAACTCTGATGAAGAAGGGATTCTGATTAAGCCAACAAACATTTCTGCTACTACTGCCAGAAAAATTATAAGGGATGCAAAGAAAAACCCAGAAATAATTTTAGCTGAAACAGGGCTCTCTGGAAAATGTGACGCGGCTGTTTCAAGGAAAACAATGAGACACTTGAAGAAAAATTCAACAAGGCCAACGATGAACGGAGCACCACCCCACTGTGAACCACAGAGGCGGGTCGCTGATGTTCTGGGGATGTTTGAGCTCCAACGGCACAGGAAACTTGGTCAGAATCGTTGGAAGGATCCTGGAGGAAAATGTGCTTCATCAGCCGGATACTCCTCATGGGATGTTACTGAACAATCCAACACCACAACGATCCAAAACACAAGTCCAGAACAAAGTGAAGGTTCTGGAGTGGATCTCAGTCTCCTGATCTCAATATCACTGAAGAACTCTGAGGAGAACTCAGACGTGTCGTTCCTGCAAGAATCAGTCCAAGAAGAACGTGCTGCTTTACCAATAGAGAAGATAAATAATGCGCTTTACAATTTCTAAAGAATTATTCAATCAATCCACATTTACCGTCTGGTGATGATAAGCTAGCTGGGCATCCCTGGGGAAGTGTAACAGAAGGTGGTTGCCATTTCGCAGCTACTGCCTCCTGCCCACCACCAAACAAACCCCACCAGTCACACACATCCATTCAGGGCAATACGGGAAAGTGACTTCCCCAAGGCCACAACGGCTGAATGAACCTCGTGGGTTCCTACTTTTTTGGTCATAGGATGACATCGCTACACCACTTGCCGCCCCTAAAGTAGTGAGTGAAGAACCCCGACAACAAATTGTTGTTAAGATTTAAAAAAAAACTATGAGTGGGAAAAATATTTTGTGTTATGATATGAAAAAATCCAGTAAAAGAGTAAATCCGAATGAGCCTTTGTGTTTGTTTCTCAGAGCAATACGCCATGAGTGAGTTCATAAAGGCATCCAAAGATGGACAGGACATCGACGGAGAAGTTCTCACCTACCTGGAGCTAGCTCAGGTAAAACTAGCCTCCCTCATTAAAAGAATTCCCTGATATTATTGTCAGAGATAAGCATTCCGAAAGTAAGAGGCAGGCTGTGTTTACAGTAATCATTCCCTAGTGTTTAGAGTCAATACAAATGTGACCGTTTTCTCTTGAAAATATTGTTAACGTCTTGTTTTTTATTCTGCTGATTTTCATGACAGTTTCATAATGCTAATCAGCTCGCCGCTTGGTGTTTACATCACATCTGCACCCATTACAACAGGATATGTGCCAATTATCGCAAAGAAATCAAGACCAAATCTCTGGGTAAGAGTATTTCCTGCATTTTCAGTCTGAAAGGGAGTGGTACAATACTGGAATCTGAGCAAATGTCCGGTTTTGTTTTTCTGATACTGATAAAGTGAATTAGTCAATTAGTATTTGATCACGCTGGGATTTCACAAGTTCTCCAACGTATAATTCATGGAGGGGTCTAAAACTTTCAGCAGAGGTGCACTCTTTTCACCGTAAGATACTCAAAAAGAATTCTAGAAATCACTTTGTAGGATTTTCACCTTTTTATTATGTTAGTTTGCAAAAGTCAACATATCGTTATTCGTCTTTTGCTTCGGACAAAAAAATTCCAAATTCCTCTAATCGTAAACCATTCGAGCTGCAGCCACCAAACATTGTCAAGACATCCAAACTGGTGTTTGGATCATTTCAGACTGGTACCACTAAAGGATTTCCAGGAAATTGCTGAGAATTTTGGGAACGTTTCCATTGACGTAACATGGTGTCAAACTTTTCAAACTGAGAACCTCATAGAAACTCACCACACTTGTGGAGGTTATTGATGGGAGAAATAAACCAAGAACTGTGCAAAAGTAATTGAACCCTAGGCTCTAGAAGGAGTTAAATATTCACCATTGACTTATAATTGAAGAGCCGTTGAAACAAAGGGAAAAGGCGACAAATATATCTTCAAGATGAAAGATCATAGAGTATCATCATTTCTTCTTTGCATAAATGACGTACATCGTTCATACTTACATTCAGAAAAGCCAGAAAATTGAAAACGTAAAATAAAATCATCATTATAACTAGAAGTAACTGTAATGTAATACATAGAATGTGGAAGCAGTTGTGCAAGTAGTCCATTCCAAAGTCCGATTGAACTATTTTTCAGTTTTTAAAGGGGACCCAAACTGCAAAATGCATGTGCAGCTACCTTCTATCTTGACCCAATGGTCCAAGATCACAGGAAAGGTCTTTTAATAAAACAAAATCATTTCCTCAGCTCTTTTATGTTAAAAGATTCCACCACATTTTAGTTTTTCAGTTCATGACTCCTTTGAAACAAAGATCATTTTATTTGATTTTATGATATTATAAGGCTGAAAGAACGTCGGCTATTATTAGGTGCTAAACAGTGAAGCTGTGTGGCTTCTATTGCTTTTGTTATTCTTCTGTTTCCGACATTCAAGTCGATGACAGCCCTCTGAACCGCTCGCAGGAATGTTATGAAATTTCATACACTTGGCTATTTTGAGTAATCTGACCCAATTTGGACCCTCTTACTCAAACTCTATTGTATCACCACTGGTCCAAAGTTCCATATATGTTTCTGCTAAAGTCTTTGTAATTGTATATCCTAGAAACAAAACTCTTGTTTTCTTTTAATCCTTGGCTCAGGCTAATTCCAATGCATTATATGGCATTATATAGCTTCAAGCTCTGCTTATGCAGATTCCTCTTAGATTGCCTAAGATTAAATTTGTTCCAGACTACTTTGACTAAAAGTTATTGAATTTCAGATGATGCACCAAAGTGTTTATTACTGGTGCACTATCAATTATTAATTAACTCCCACCAAAACGGTTGTAAGACTGTATCTCAGTAACACTTAAAAGTGTTTGGACCAAACTTGGTGGATGTTATAATAACCATAATAGGAGGTTGCCTGCAGAGTTTCAGCACACTGCCACCTACTGCTCAAAAGATTTGCAAAAAATTTTCTTTTTTTGCTTTATAATTCCAATAAACAGAAAATTGGGCTCAGACCATCATGCAATGATCCGAGACGGATCATTCTAATTTTAGTATGTTAATATAAAGACATGCTAATAGCCTTTGCTACCTTTAACATATGGTCTTAAATCTCTTGGATTATGGCGAGAACGTAAATACTAATTTTAACATAATCCACCATATTGATTTAGGTACAGTTTTCAAATGAACTGGGTACGTATGGATAGGGCACCAGATGGCTTAACCGATTCAACCAAATGTGAATCAAATTATCTTCAGACCTTACGGGCAAAAAAATAATGTATGGGTTTCAGGTCAATCGATATTGCAACTTTTGTTTAACGCTATGACGAATTTGGTTGTTTCGTGGCAGGTCTATTTTGGAGATGTATCTCCACAACCTTTTGATAAATTGGCCCTAAACCTGCTGTGAGTCATCTGTAGTTAATGTTGACCCCTCAAAAATAAAATCTGGCAACAGCGCCACCTTAAGGTCAAAGTTTACAAAAACAGCTACACTTGATTTTAAATGTTTTAGTTAGTTTTGCCTACAATGAAAAGGAAATGTGTTAATTTGCCTCTCCCACTAGTCGACTTTCTCATGTTTTAGCCTCTTAAGTTTGGGCCCCACATTTCAGCCTGCAGTTTTAAATTAGTTTTTATTTTACATGTGTGTGTGTTAATTTGGGATGCGTTACCGTTTTGAAATAACCGGTATTGACTGTAACCCTATAAATACCCAACCACTCAAGATTCAGGAGCAGGTTATTGCCATTCCACAGGCAAAATGTGGGATTTCTTGGCCATATTTTTTGTAATGTGCTCTGTATGTGTTCCATCTGTCTTTGTTAGTGTTTGTCAACAAAGTACGATCTAAAGGTTTTCCTCTTTAAATAACCATGTCTTCTCCGTGCATCACTGACCTCTGATAACTGTCTGGTATTGTGTTGAAATGTGAGCAGAAAACCAGGAATACTTCGAGAAGCACCGCTGGCCTCCAGTCTGGTATCTGAAAGAGGAAGATCACTATCAGCGGGTGAAGAAAGAGAGGGAAAAAGAGGACGTGGTTCTGAATAAACATCACTCGCGTCGACGTTGGTGTTTCTGGAGCACGTCCCCTGCTGTCGCTTGAGGATTTACAGCTCTCGTTTGTTTATTTTTTTCTATGTTGATGAGACGAAACAGGCCGCACTGCAAGAGCAATCAGTTTAAAGCACAATCCTAACATCCAATCAAAGCTGGAGGTGAAGTAAGCCTCCTCCTTGAGGCGGATTACTATTAGATTAATAACTGAGCTGCTGTGTTTGCGTCACAGCAGCAATATTACATGCATCTTAAAATACTTAAAGATTTAGAGAATGTGTGTATTTGCATCGTTTTAAACAGTAATGATGATTCTGAGCACATGCTTCTTCGATTGACCAAAAACGAAGAGCTCTTGAGGTTTGGGCGTGCTGTAGATTGTAAAATAATGGATGGAGTTTGGATATAAGATCATCGTGATTGGATTTTACAAGAAGCGAGACAGCTGGGTCACTCCTCCAAATGCTGCAATATTCTTTGGGTAATAATATACGGGGAGGGATGGCGAAAATGTGCTTTGAATTCTGTACAGATTGCAAAAAAAGGGAAAATTTGCATTTGTTTTTGTTCTTTAAAACTATTTGAAGTGTTTGGTTCCATTTGTTCAATCACCGTGGATTTCCAAACGCACAAAGCCCTGTCACCAAATGCCGTTTGTAGTGTTTCATCTTTATTATATTGAGTATCAAATGAATATTTTCAATGGCTTTGATGAGCCAGCGCTCATTTTTTAAAATCATTTTGGAACTAAACTCTTCATTCGTTCAACAGAACACAACTGCATCTAAAGATGTGTGTGGCTCCTGCAAAATCCTGCTTCCGTCCACAAAATCCTGTGAGTTTTATAATATTCAAGTGCTTTATTTTTCACCACTTCTTTCCATTGTCAACCCACACGTGTGAGAATCGTACACTCGGAGTATCCCGCAGATCTTATATTACTCCCTTGGGAGTGAAAGTCTCTAAAAAAACTCCTCAAAATGTTCTGTTTGAAATTTAATAGCTTGCTTCATGCCACTTCTCTGATGCCTTTGTGGTTATGTGATATATTTCTGTGTGAGTTTAAAGAACTAAATTCGGGAGACGTGAGACGCCAGGAATGTAAAAAAAAAACGCTTTTCCACTGGATTTTAGTATCGGAATGACTCTGAATGATTCTACTCGCGTTTGTAACATCTGTTTCGATCTCTTGAAAACCTTTCCATTTTTCGTCGGACCGCTGATTTGTCGTCTTTTGCCGGTTTTCAGTCAAAGTATTATTTGAAACAGGGGTGGTTTCGTGTCTCAGACGCCTTCACTGAATTAATATTTTGCCATTTTTACTAGTTAGCGGCGATTGATGCGGATTGGGCGAGCATGGAAAGAGTAAGATGGTGCGCTTGTCTAGGAGGCATTGAAACACTAACTAGAGGAAGTGGCGAAGAGGGAATTGTAGATTTGTGCCTTTGGAGCCAGTAGAGAAGGCAGCTGATAGACAGACAGTTAAACCCCATCAGGGTATTGATCTCTCCGGAAAATTGTCTTCTGATTAACAGTAAATGGATCCCAGATGAGTTTTGCAAAGATGCACGCTACAAGAACCACCAGTTTTTGTGACACTAGTGTTGTGATGATTGTCTCTCGGGCCACTGTAGAAAGGGCCTTAGCTGATGAATATCAGCCAATAAGATAATAATACTCTCAGATAATGTCTTTGAGAGTTCACAGTTGTGTGCTCGAGTTTCCACAGGATTGTTGGTGATTTCTTTAAGTCTGTTGGCGAGTCAAAATCATGCATTCTAGTGAGATATGGGGTCGGGTGACTATTTTGATGAGATCCTAAGCTTTGTGATGTCACAGAATATCTTTACGGTGGTTAACTAAAAACCCTGAAAGACTCGTCATCATTGTCCGGGGCCTAATCAGAATTTAGATTTAAAAAATTCTGTTAAAAAATGTGGCAAAATTTCATTTTTCTTTATGGAATGCCTGTTTATTTTTTTATACCGGGGCTGGTCATAAAATTGGAATATCATGAAAAAGAGTATTTCAATAACTCCGTTCAAAAATGAAACTTCTATAATGTAAACATAGACTGATACATTTCAAATGTTTATTTACGTTTTGATGATTATAACTGACAACTAATGAAACTGTTAAAACATTCCATACTGAAGACACCAGGGGCCGCACTAATCAGTGAATAAAGGCCATTGAACGGTCTCTCAGTCTAGCTCTGTTGTAAAAGTTCATTTAAAAAAAAATGATGTGATACAATAAAAGAGTACAAGCCATAGAGAGAATTTATCATCCTGGAGAGTATTGTGAAGCAAAACCCACTGAAAAATGTGGGGGAGATTCACAAAAGTGGACTGGAGCTGGAGTCAGTGCTTCAAGAACCACCACGCAGTGGACTGTCGCTGAGTGATTCAAAGTTATGCTCTCGGATGCATTTTGGATTTCCTTTGGAAAGCAAGGGGCCAGAGTCTTGAGGAAGAGAGAAAAGGCACAGAATCCACGTTACTTGAGGCCCATCGTAATGTTTCCACAGTCTGTGATGGGTTCTGCTGGTGTAGGTCCACTGTGTTTTCTGAGATCCAAGATCAAAGCGACCATAAACAAGTTTTACAGCACTTCATGCTTCCTGCTGCTTTCCAACTACAGACACACAGATTTCATTTGGCAGCAGGACTTTGGCACCGGAGCACTGTCCAAAGCTACCAGCACCTGGTTTAAGACCCAGTTGTTAATTAGCAGCAAACTAACCTTAACCTCTCCCGAAGATGAGAAATGCCAGACCCAACAATGCAGAGGAGCAGCCACAGACTCATCTTTGGATTTCCATTAGTTGTCAGTTATAATCATCTACATCACATGTGTCAAACTCAAGGCGCACGGGTCAGATGTGGCCCGCCATGTAATCTAATGTGGCCCGCGAGAGCTTAAAAGTTTTGAGTGTCTAAAAAAAAACTACATTTCCCACAATGTCTTATGCGGTAGCTGCAGCTTCCGCATCCATACTCATGAGTGAAACTGCAGAGCTGCCGTTCTCTCACGCCACACCTCCGATTTCTCACGCTAAAATACATTTTAAGATGTGAAAAGGGCGGAGCTAATAGTTTATCTGCGATGTTTCTTGAGCCTGACGATAAGATGATGATCGATCTGCATCGTCTTCAGTCTGTGAGGGATTTTTTTTTCTTTTTTTCCGCTAAACAAATGACAAAAATGCTATTTTTCTTTATTCACTTGGACAGTTTGATCCTTCATTAATGGAGTTATGTGGGTTTTCATAAGTTGACAAAAATCTAAAGGATTTATATTAGAACAACAAGCATACAATTGTTCTATGCAACTGAATTATCACTTGAATAAGTTATAAATAATGAGTTATTTAACATTAAGGAGTAGTTACATTTATTTTACATTACATTCAAATACATTGTTTTACATTTATAAGTTACATCTGGCCCTTTGAGGACAGCCATTATGCTAATGTGGCCCTCTGTGAAAATGAGTTTGACACCCCTGTTCTACATTAAAAGAAATTAACACTTAAATGTCTACAATGTACACGTTTCACTTTCTGTACGGAATTCAAAACTTTTTTTCTAATTATACGACCAGCGCAGAACATCCGGAAGGACCCGGCTCTGTGCAGATGCAGGAAACACAGTAGCATTGTAAACATAATCTCCTTTTACTTCTTCCATGCTCAGTAGCATAATGTCTCTCTACTGATCACTTCTAAATAGAAGGGCTTAGAAACACAGCTTAGTTCAGGGTTAACCCAAAACAACTATAAAAACAAAGTAACCTTTGCATCCAGTAGTCCATTAAACGCGCCTCTGTTGCGATGCTAGAAGTTACACGTGTACCGTAGCGGATTGTAACTTTATTTACACATCAAAGATTGTCATAGTTGTGAAAGCTCAATGAATAATTACTTTATGTAAATGTTTCTTGAAACTACAGGTGAAGAATGTACCGCGCTTTACTGTGTGTGTTGGTACTGTACTTTTTCCGACTGTGAAAGTTTCTGTGTAATTAAACTACGTGGAACCAGACGTTGTAACTGCCTAATAAATACAGAGAATTGTTTAAGGGATTGTTCAGTTTAAGATGGAAATTGAGCCTTAAGTGGCCGCTAACTCATTTAAGGAAAACAACGGCTCCGAAGCGGAAGAAACCACACGAGGTTGAGTTTTCATCTCTTCGGGGTGTAATCCTTCCATGCAGTACTTGAAGATACATAGTAGTGTTTAGTCAGAGTAGTGATGATTATCTTTAGTTTACCAAAGCAATATAAGTGTATATGTACATGCATAAATACCATGATTGTTCATCTTTGAGCGGTATCGGCAAAATCGGTAACTATTGTTAGCTGCTGAAAACCGAATGGCTGGTTCATTTGGTTCGTGCTGTTTAAATGCCTTTGATCTTGCTGGTCATTATCTTTAAAATGTTGGTTGGTTGTTTGTTTATGTATTTCATTAACTTATTTTTAAAAAAATGAATATTGTTGAATAAATTACTCATTTTATTTACACGTGTTTTGCTTCGTCTTTTAGTTGTGGCAAAAATGTAATATATTTGGTACATTCTTGAGTCGCTTTGCCTTGTTCATTTCCCATACAATCTCAGAGTTGGGGACTAAGCTCCAAACACACTTTTAGGCTTGAGTAAAAAAGCACATTTCAAGGGTTAATGAAAGTTCTAAATGGTGATCAACAGTGAAAATCTCAAACTTTAACTCTTCCTAACAATAATGGCCACCAACAATCAGGAACGCATAATTATTTAGTGTGATGGCACTGCAATCAAAAAAGGATGTTATAATCAATGGACCACGAACAATTAATGAGAGAAAAATTAAAATCTAAAGCAAAAACTGAAAATCCATCAACGCCAGTGTTGTTACTAATGCTTGACGTGTGCAAAACTGTGAGAAAAGGTCCAAAAATCTAAGATCAGTTTGTTTTTCATGAAAATAAGTGACAACATGTAAGATCTTGGTAGGTAAATCGTAAAATAGATTTTTACAGCAGTTTAGTGGCTGTTAAAAGCCCTGGACGCAACGAAAGGGTAGTGAATTTGCCCAGAGTGCATTTTTGAGTTTTTGAAAAATTTCAAAGCATTTTCCTAAAATATGTGTAAACATGAGATTTATATATGAGATTTTCTCAGAAGAATGTTTCTCGGCCAGATTTAGACTTACATTTCACGCTCAAGTGGCTGAAAATATATCCAACAACACGTACAGGTTAAAGACATTACGAATTAGAATATATCAGATATAAAAATCAGAATATATACGAGGTGATAGTTCCTTCGGGTCTCTCGTCCATTCATTTCATATGGACTAATACCAATGATACCAATTCATTTAGTTTCTCGTTATAGCCAATTGTTCTTTAATATTGATCTTTGTTAATTGTTTAAAAACAATACAAAATAGCTCTAGCCCTGTGGACGATATGCCTGACATATATGCAGCACAGTTGCACACTTCTCTTTCCCGTCTAAACGCTGTACAGTCTGTTAATAAAATCCCCAAAAATAATCTTTACAAACGTACAGCATAGACAGCTATTATGTATATACGCGATGATGTATATCCTGCATAAACTCCTGCACCTTCTTGACCTCAGCCCCCTGTAACCTCACTGTTCTATTTCCCTCCCTCTCGTTCAAACACGTGTATTCTGTCTTACTGCGACTGGTTTTCATTCCTCTTCTTTCTAGAGCTGACCTCCAACTTTCCAGGTGTTCCTAGTAATTCCTAAACACTTTTTTTATCTGGAACATTTTGTGTAATGTTAAGGCTTCGTATGATGTGTTCAATTCCAAATCAAATTCAAGTTTCTTCTTCCTCCCCTCCTCTTTTGTTTATTTACATTCATGCAGTCACAACTTATATTTCGAGAGTAAACACAACAATCATTTTGTTACAAGGTCGGATTAATCATTGTAGAAGAGGTTCGAACTGATTGAGAATTAATTCAACACTTTGGAGGGTTTCTTTTTTGTGTTGTTTTTTATTTGGTCTCGAAAGAGTTGTTTTTTTTAGTTGCTTTTTAAAAGCAATATTAAAATGCAAAAACCACACTTTAAACAAGAATCTGTCAGAAACAATCCGAGCATGTGCTTTTCAGATAAAGGGCATGCTATTGTTGAAAATGTAAATAAAGAAATGTGACACTTTTCTGGCTGTTGCTGGTTAATGTGAAGGCGGACACCTGCGAAAACCATCAGAAGTTCATCATAAACAAAGCAAAACATAAAATAAATGTGAACATGCATTAATGCAGGGAAGACTTTTAGATTAAATTAAACAAATGTTTAAAATATTTACGTATAGAATCTGTTAATAGCATTCAACTCAACTTTCTTTAATATGGTGTTTTCAGTCAGAGCTGCTGGTACCAAAGTGCTTTATAACAATATTAAACAAGGAAAATGGTCTTTTCTGTGAGCCATGGAGCCACAGTGAGGTGCAGGATACGAGATACAACATAGTGATGTGTTTTCCTTTAAAGCAATTACTCCTGGGGTTATGACGTCAGTATGCGGAGGGTCACGTGTGACTGGAGTTCCTTCTTGTGCAGAGCATTTTCGGTACGTATGTTCTTATACGTACTAGTTTTAACAATTTATGTATTTGATTAGAGTAATATCTACAGGTGCTGGTCATGTGATCAAAGTATGGTGAAAAAGTTGTTTAAATCACTATAACCTATACATGCACTCTCCTATATATATATATATATATATATATATATATAGTGCCCTCCATAATTATTGGCACCCCTGGATAAAATGTATTCTTTAGCTTCTAAAAAATGCAGTTTTGTTCTAAATAACGTCGGACCACAATAAAAAAAAAATCCAATCTTTAATTCAATTGAATTTATTCAGTGGAATTTTTTTTTTTTATATCAAATCATGGTTGCCACAATTATGAGCACCTCTGATGTTTACAAACCCAACAAAACAGCAGCTAATCTTCTCCTGTAATGTTTCTGAAGATCTCTAAATCCTCCAGTGACCAGACTCCTCTCCTCTGTGCACTCCTCTGCAGCTCACTCCACAGCTTTTCAATGGGGTTCAGGTTTGGGGGCTGAGATGTCTGTGGGAGGAGCTTCATTCTGTGTGTGGTGAACCATTTCTGAGTAGATTTGGCCACATGTTTTGGGTCATTATCTTGCTGAAAGACCAATCTTCAGCTTTCCACCAGATTTTGCTTTAAAATGTTCTGGTATTTCAAAGCATCCATGATGCCATGGCCCCTAACAAGAGAAACAGCCCCAAAGCATCACCAATCCTCCTCCATACTTCACAGTGGGCGTGAGATACTCACCCTTTGTGTTCCGCCATACAAACGTACACGGTCCCGTTTGAAGCCCCAGTAGCTTAGCAAACTCCAAAATGTTTGTGTTTATGATTGCGACTGAGAAAAGGTTTGTCCTTGCCTCCCAAAGAGCTTTTTGGCCTGTAGATGGCGCCTGATGATTGTTTTGGAGACTTTGTGACCCAGAGATGCTTAATTTGTTGCAGTTCTTTAACCGTGAGCTTTAGAGAATGTTTTATTTCTCTCGGTGCGTGGAGCGTCCTCGAACAGTAGCTTGTTTACTTTAATTAAACTTCTTCCTGATTCCTCTCACAGTAGATATGGGCGGGTGCAGGCGGGGGCTATTTTCTTGTACCCATTGCTGGACTGGTGAAGGTCGACACACATCTGCTTTACTTGAACGCTGTGTTCCTTTGTCTTTCTCATGTTGAAGAGTGGAGAAGAGAAATGGCCTCTGTGTCACGTCATATTTATTCCCCAGAGAAACAGGAAGTGGTGAATTACTAAATAAATGTTCCTAGATACTCTGAGCAACTTTGTAGACTACTGTAGAAATGACAGAAATACTTCAATTACATTTATTTTCTAGGAATCGTTAGGGGTGCCAATAATATACGGCTGCTTCATACGGCTGAGAAGATCATCGGTTCTCCCCTGCCCTCCCTCCAAGACCTGTACACCTCCAGAGCGAGAAAGAGGGCTAACAAAATCACTCTGGACCCCACTCACTCTGCGAACTCTTAGCTCTTATCTCCCGTCATCTGTTATCCGCTCCTGGACTCTCGCACATTTCATCTCCTTGCAGTTTGCACTAAAGCACACCACACTTTATAGACTCCGTTCAAATGTTTACATTTCATCAAGCCTAATGTTCTTTTTTATCAAGCCTTAATTCTGCTTGTTGTGTTGCACTTTATTGTACGTTTGTGGTTTTTATTGTACTTTGTTGTTTGCACTGACGGCTCCTTTGTACCAAAATGAATTCCTTGTGTGTGCACACACACACACACACACACACACTCGCACACACACATGGCAATAAAGCTGCTTCTGATTCTGATTCTAATTATGGAACATGTTAATTTATGAAAAATAATTATTTGTTACTCAGGGATTTTTATATTCACATTATATTTTTCTACAAATTTCAGTGTGACAACATGCTTTCAACATGTCTTAACCAGGGGTGCCAATAATTAAGGACGGGTATACGGCTTCGTTCGGATCTCAGTAAACACGGTGGACCAACATTAGTAGATTGTAGAACATTGTGCTGTTCTCTGGGACCTTGATCCCAAAATAAAATGTAACTTTATCCATTGCTTCTTATCTTTAAACCAAGCGAGATGCTTCTAATGGGTCCACTATTCTAGTCCACTCTTTGTCAATGGGTTTTGTTTCACTATCCTCTGTTATCCTACTGTTATCCCTATATCGTGTACTCTTTTTTTATCTACCACATTTTTTTCTATTTATGTGCTTGGACACAGCTCTGTGAACAGCTGCCACCTTTGTGTCTTTCCCACCTTGTGCATTGGGTCAGTGGTTGTCTTTTTGGGAACTTTCCAGTCTTTCTCATGGTTGTGTATCTTACAGAACTAAACAAAGAGACTATTTAAAAGCCTTCGCAGGTGTTTTGAGTTAATTGGCTGATTAAAGTGGGGCACCACTCCAGTATGGAACATTTTCACAATATTGTACATTAAATAATTTATGACATAAATAAACGCTGAAATATATCAGTCTGTGTGGAATGAATGTATACATTATAGAACTGTGAGCATTCTTACGTCTTTCTCATGATATTCTAACTGTGAGCAGCTGCAAGAGTGTCACCAAGACATCTGGAGTTAGTAAAAAAAGGTACTTTTCTTTTGAAGTTTTGTGCATTTCTGTCAGAACAAATGAAAGGCCAAAGGAATGCTTCAGTTTATCATCAAACGTAGACATTCTTCTTATTATTGGTCAGCAGCAGGAAGCATGAAGTGCTCTAAAACGTTTTGATGGTTGCATTGACCTTGGATCTCAGAAAACACAGTGGACCGACATCAGCAGATGAACCACCCATCATCGACTGTGGAAATGTTTCGCTGGGCCTCAAGCAACATGGACTCTCCCTCTTTTCTTCTCCTCCTCCAGACTCTGGGATCTTGTTTTCCAAAGAAAAGGCTAAATTTCTCTTCCATCAGAGAAGAGAACTTCAAAGCACTCAGCAGAAGTCCAGCACTTTTTTTATATTCCAAACATGGACTTTATAATTGCTCTGATGCGGCCACTTGCAAAGAAAATCTCTCTAGCTTTAAGAAGACGAGGCTTGTCCGTGTATTCTTTAAAGAACGCTGTTGTTACAAAGCAGCTTCACAGATACAAGCATTTGTTGATCAACATTTGCACGGTTAGATTCAGTCTTGAATGTCGATCAGTCGATGTTGCTGTTTACATGTTCTTTAAAAAAAAATAAGATTACATAAAAGCCCACAGTCGCTTTGACATCCTGGATAACGTGGCTCTTTGATCCCGCACTAATCCTTCTCCAGCACAGAGACAGAGGGGTAAAATCTGATTATATAAGTTGCCCGGTACGGAAGCGTGTGAGTGTGTAAAGCTGCTGAGCTGACTGTCAGCGAGCGCGGTTAAACTGTCACATGTTTCCACCAAGGGTTGAGCTCAGGTCTCCAGAGTCAAAGACATGTCAGGACTCGCTGAAGGACGAGTACAAGCTCTTAGCTGCCTCCCGCATTCATCAAATCAAAAACCTAATGAAACATGGAGAGTTGGTCTTACTAGCATTACAAAGAAGCAATGGTCAGATGACGCCAGAATATCAATTATTTTGCTTATCATGTCACTTACGACCTCAAACATAACGTAGTACTATTAACATATATCGTATTAAACACAAAATGTTTGTTTCAAAGAATCAATTCTTCATCCGTTTTACCATTATAATACATTTTGGATGGTGTGAAATGTGACTATTGGCTATTAACCAAAGTCATCCTTTTTTTCAACAAATATTGTTGAACCAATCTGGGTTTGAAAAAACAAAAGAGGAAGGTGATTGGCTATTGAGGCTCATGTGACACCTCTGCTGTGACCAGGAGTCTCGTTAAAGAGCATGTGGGTTTTGGTCTGTAAAAAGGAACCAAACAAACTAGGCAAGAAGTCCAGCAGCAAATCCAGGAGAGACCAAAGCTCACAGCTTGAGAGGACCACTGGTAGGAAGGAGACTTTTTTAACTATGTGGATGCTCTTTGTTTGTACATTTATTGTCATACTTGTCTGTTTGTACAGGTTTATAACCTGAGCCCTGGCACTTCCTGGGAACAGGCCCACAAATAAAACAAATATTGTGGAATTCAGAGCTTTGAGTTACCCATGTTTTTTTTCTCGAGAAGTGAAGGTCTTTTTTTCAAGTTTGGGCAAGTCCTTGAAGAACTTGACAAATTTCACAGTCTGAAAATAAGGCCTGCTTTCAATGATTCCGAACATCACTGGAACATCTGTATCAATAAAAGCTAATGATAGACTAAAATACCGGTACTTTGTTTTTCTATTCGCTTCAGATTTTATTTGTCACACATGTATTCATAAAGATCAAATCGAAATGAAAAATAAATAAAATTCGGAATATATGAAAATAAAATAGGTATGAAATAAAATAAAGTACAAAAATGTAAAATACAATATAATATAAATGAACAAAATGTGACGTGCAAGAATGGCAAAGTGATTTGTCTGTGACTATGACTGCACAATTCCCTTTTTGGGGGGTCTGCCGGTGCCTATATCGCACTTTGGGCAAGAGGCAGGGGTATACATCCTGGACAGGTCGCCAGTCAATCAGTTATTAATTTGACATAAATCTTGAAAGTCGTCTAACTTTTTGCTTTTAGTATCAGCCCAAGACCAGAAGACATATCATGATCCTGATATCGGCAAGACAACTGGACACAAAGTGGGGCAGTAACTGAATATTCAAGGGGACCTGTGTCCACTCTATTTATAATAATGGCCGCTGGTCTCCTTCAGTATTCAGTTACTATCACAGCAGCACAATCAATAAATCCTCTATTCTCACACAGTCTGTACACAGAGGATTCATTTCCTGTCAACAAACACTGCAGCTCGAACTGTACCTTAAACTAGTTTTTAAACAGCAGTGCAATGAGGCAGAAGCATTGACTGTATATAACAGGGCAGAAGCTAAACATTAAAGTACTTCCGGTTCCTTTCATGGTAGGCTGACTCCCTCTAGTGGATACTGAGGATAAAAACACATAAACATCATTATCATTGTTTAAACCCCAAATGATGCCTCTCTTTTCCATTACAGCTGCATATTGTATAATAGTCCATGTATAGTTGACTGTTGCATGGTTGACTTAAACACCCCTAAATATAAATTAGCAAAATTCGACGTGAAGAAAGAACTGCGCCAAAGATCTGATTACAGTTAAATATATTCGTCGATATTCACGTAACCATGTCGGCGCGTAATGCTGCCACCAATTAAATCTTCTACTTAAAACCGTAGTTTTATACTGTCATGAAATGAAGCAAACACAAATTTCTTGGCATCTCGTTTTTAATTTTTCGACACGTACTTCATTGACGTCGTAACTATTCCGATAATCATCACATTTTGAATATATAAACAGAAAAGTAGAAATCGATTTAATTCCACGATTAAAGTAGCAATAAAACTAAAAAAAAACACACATCAGCACTTTTATTTAAGGCTTAATGATGACGCCAGCGCCTCACAGCGGCTTCTTTTAACAGACAACCGTTAAAATACGTCAGTTCCATCAAACATTTCACAAGAAATATTTTACCTGAAATTGCTTTTCATTAAAAAAAAGACAGCATGACAGCAAAAAAATATATAATAAAAAAAAATATAATCTCTCTCTCAGCATGTCTCAGACTTAATAAAAAATATCATTCCCATATTTTTCTCTTGACATGCTCAATAATATTTTTCACATTCAATATTTCACTGCTCCTGGTAATCATAATAATCACAACAGTTGTTTATTCTGAAGAAGACCCTGTTCCAACATGTTAAGATCGGTTGTCTATCCAAATCACCCAAAGCCTGTAGATGTTCAGCATCACCACCAGAAAGTTCTTGATGGTAAAGAAGACCAGCATCTGATGAAAGTTGCCAAAATACATCATAACCGTGAAGCGAATGATAAAGAAGGGGCCGTCCTGAAGAAAAAGAGTTCCAATGATGTTCCAGATATCAATTCTATGCCTGGAAAGCAAATGGGACTCCTGGCTTTCAGAAAGATCCTCCAATTTGGTGTTCACCACTGATGTCAAAGAAAGACACAACAGTAAGGATCATTGATGCATGTTAATGAATACACACCATTTCATATTTTATTTAGGAAGGAAAAAGTTGTGAACCTGAGAAGTGCAAAGGAAACTGCAGCATGCTGAGTGTCCAGACTGCAAGAATGATGTACACGAATGTGAGGTTCTCCTCCCTAAAGAGAGAACACGCAGCGGTTTCACCAGAGTAATGTACAGGGTACTGGGCTCACACTGGGGTTTATGGCAGCTTTCTACGCCAAAAGCCCCTTCATGTTGTTTACCAATTCCATGGACCTGGTAATGCCTCCACGACAACTGACCAACATGATGAAAGTTATTCATAGAAGACGAGAGATAACGTGAAATGTGAAGCAAAACGAAATCAATTAGTACCATTGGATCGGCAGGGAAACCTTCCGAGAGCAAGGATCAGCTGGGAAAATAATATTCATCCCAAATCCAGTCGGGCAAACGGGTGAAAACATTTGATTCCAATAAATCTCTGTTTTAGCATCTTTTAAAGAGATTATGCTGTGAACTTTGTAAACAGTTCTTTGAACATTTTTAACACACACAATTTTTTTCTCAATCGTACAGTTGTACCTTTGAGGTTTTTAATACTAAAGCAGAAATCATCCAATACACACCTGACATCGGAGAGGGTCTCGCTGATAAACTCAAGGATATCAGCAGCAGTTCCCACAAAGATGAGCAACAACTGAGACATTTCGTCTCTGGTGACCCCTCCGGAGATGGGCAGAAGCCATTTTCCCACTATCAGCAGGATCAGGACGATTTGCTGAAGGGCCAGGATCCAGTCATTGGCGCAAACGGATGACATTAATCTAAGCGGATCCTAAAAGAAAGTTTTAGTTATTAGTCACAGGGAGATCCAGGATTATAAAACCGGTTGTCATAGGTGTGTCATTTTCTAGACAACCAACAGCAGTTTTCTTTAAGAGCTCTGTATGAAAATAGCCGAACAAACATCAACACCCAGCTACTGCAGCT
Organism: Danionella cerebrum; assembly: GCA_007224835.1. NCBI lineage: Eukaryota > Metazoa > Chordata > Actinopteri > Cypriniformes > Danionidae > Danionella > Danionella cerebrum. The sequence continues at coordinate 61,486 of SRMA01026174.1, read as the reverse complement.
CTACTGTAGCTCTGCAGCCCAAACAGACTCGTTATTGAGAGAAATTCCGTCTAGACTTTGAAGGAAAATGTTTGTAACGGCAATGAAGGCGCTGTACGGTATGAAAGGGTGTACCTGTGCATTCCCTGAACCGTTGGTTGAATTTCTCCATTCATCAAGAAATGCTCTGATGTCATCCGATGAATCGAGTTTAGTGCACTGCAACAAGCAACATCGTCAGTACGGGAAAGAAGCACTTGATCCTGCACATAAACCTCGTAGGGAAACTAAGAGGTTGCATATTTCTTGTAGTTGGCAGCATATCAGGAAGGAATGGAGGGTGTCGAAAAACTCCAAAACTCAAAACTCCCTCCAATTTTCAATGGGATTAAGATCTGGAGACTGTCTTGAGCCACTAATTATTGCACCATATAGTTAAAGTCAAACTCTAAACTCTAAATATCAATAAAGAGTTTATTTATTTCAGTAATTCCGCCTAAAAAAGTGAAACGTTTTATTTCAAGTATTTCTTTCAATTCGATGATTCCAAATGGCAAACAATGAGAACTTTTGCCGACTTGACAGCTGCCCAGAAGACGACCATTGACACCTTCCACAAGGAGGCCAAGACACAAATGTCCTTTGCAAAAGTTGCTGCTGTTTACACATCTAAGTGTCCAGGCACATCAATAGAAAGGAGAATGGAAGGAAAAGATGTGGTATAATAAAAGTGTACAAGCTATAGGGATAACTGTGCCTCAGAGAGGATTGTGAAACAAAACCCGGTAAGAATGGGGGAGGGATTCAAAAATATTGAACTACCAATGCACAGACGTATCTGCATCGCGGTCCTTGTGTCAAGCCACCCTTGAACAAGAGATGCTGTGTGCTCCAAAGTTCTACGGTGAAAGTCCTAGAGTCTGGAGGAAGAGAACCAAGGCACAGAATCCCCGTTGCTTGAGGTCCAGTGTAAAGTTTCCATAGCCACTAATGGTTTTTAGGGTGTCATCTGCTGGTGTTGGATTCTGGACCATGGTTCTATGTTTTTAATTGGCAACAAACTCTCCTGACCTTAACCTTATAGAAAATCTTTGGGATATTGTGACGAGGAAGATGAGATACTCCAGGTACAACAATGCAGAACAGCTGAAAGCCACTATCAGACCAACCTGGGCAGTGCCACAGGCTCATCGACTCCATGCCACACTGCATTGCTGCAGGAACGCTGCATTTTTGAGGAAGAAAACACCCTTTTTCTCAAATGAACTTTTACAGATTTATGGTGTTTTAGATCCAAGCTCTTCATATACAAAGAGTGGGACTATGATACTAATTGTTTTCTTCTTGACAAAGATGTTTAATCTTGTCCCTGACATCTTTGCGCTTCTAATCTGATTGCATACGTGGAAAGCTTTCTTTCATGTAGGTAACAAGATGTAGAAATTAAACTACCATGTGTGCGTAGTGTCTTTAAAAAGATTAGATAAAAAAGAACCCAACAGAGGTGTAAATTGTTGTATTTAAAAAGAACGCTGCACCTTAGTATTGGTGGATTTGTTTTGCTCATGGTGCAGCTCAAGGATCCATATGGTTGGTATGACGCTGATGAGGAAAAATAGTATTGCTGGAGAAAACCTAAAGGTCAGATTTGCATTATGGAATGTCTTGGAAATTCTAATGCATGCCAAAAGAAATGAAGAAGTAGACTCACCATTTGTAGTCCTTCCCTTTTCTTCTTCTAAGAGTTAAAATCATTTCAATCACCAGAGGTAGGTAAAGTATCGTCAGGAACCAGTATGAGGGATCTCTTTTCACCCATGTCACCCTCCAGACACCAATGAGAGACACAAGAATAAAGAGGGCTCTGGTGACTACAGCACAGGTAAATTTTACAAGCATTGTTTCTCTCTAAATTTGGTTTTAGGCTGCGGGGAACGGTGAGCTGCTGCCTTCACTTCTGGAGTCTCAATCCAAGAAGCTTGTGTAAGTTTGTCTCACGCCTCCTGCCATCAGGGGGAGGGACTGTTTTCATTCAGACTTTCAAATCTGTAAAAGCCATGGAATAAACCTGTGCTGTGTTAGGTAAACACTATATACATTATAAACCACACCACTATACTTTTCTACGATGTAAAATTATTATTTAGTTCTTTTAATCTTCCGTGCTTAATTTTTTTAAGCAAAGTCAAACTTTGTCTAATATGCCCTGCTCCAAAAAATAAAGGGAACACTTTAACCGGACAATGTAACTCTGAGTCAACCACACCTCTGTGAAATCCCACGTAGCAACTGTGACTGATGATCAATTTCATCTGCAGGTGGTGACCACAGACCACAACTGAGTTCCTTTGCTTTCTGGCTGTTTTGGTCACTGGTTGAATGCTGCCAATGCTTTTACTCTAGAGGTAGCAAGAGATGGAATCTAGAACCTACAAAAAAGGCTCAGGAAGTGCATCAATAAGAACTCTGGCAAGAAGGTTTGCTGTGTCTGTCACTGTAGTGTAGAATGGAGACAAAATCTTAGCTACCTCTTATATTACAAACCATAAAAGAGACTAAAATCTGACTTAGTCTTATCCAAGTACATTTATGAAATGGCAGACTCAAACTTCATTTTGAAAAACAGTTCAAGGGTAACCTGATCAAAATATGATCTCCCTCTACAAACACATATTTGCCTTCAAAACACGTACACGTATTAGCCTGCTATCTTATAAATATGGTCAAATTCTTGTGAATTTGAACAATGTTCTATGGAATATAAAAAAACAAAGTTTTCACCAATAGCAATAAAGAAATATTTGAAGTATTTTTGCGTGTCCATTAAAATATAAATGTAAAATTAAGCAAAATAAGTTTCTGTTAGCGCTTAACGTTCGGGTTCACGTCAAAGGCGCGTACGTTTTGGCCCCGCCCACTGAGGGTTTCCCTGGTAACGACAGAAACAAAAGGGAAGCTGCTGTAGAACTAACATGTCTTCAGGAGAGAAACCACGAGAAGAAGATAAATCCGCTCAGATAAAGAAGAAAGAAGAAGCAGAGAGAGTATGTCCTGTATGTTTATATTTGAGCCATGACTCGACAAAAAAATTAAACGTGAAGCAAGTTACCGTTAGTTAAAAACAGACAATGTGAATTAAAGTTTTAACCAACCAAATGAACTGACTGGAATTCCGTTTTTTACATTAGTCGGGCATTAGGTAGGGCTAACTTTGGACGTTAGAAATTAGTTTTTTATTATAGAGTCTTTAGGTGCGTTCGACTTCATGCGGCGCTGCGCAGACCGATCGGCGGCTGACTTGAAGTAGTGCATGCCGGTTAGAAATTCTGTCCGACTTGAACCGGCGCTGACGTCACGTGACGTTCACGTGTGGCATCAAAGTAACGCGAGAGCGTTTCGATAACAGCCGGCTTGCTCAGCCAGAGCAGCGTTTTAGGAGCGACTGCGCCAGGATATGATGACGTCACAGCTTCTCATGATTGGCCACATTCACCACATGACGATGATCACGTGTGTTTCGTGCTTCAAGCCATACAATTGCATAAAAAATCAATTTGCATACCATTTCGTAAATAGTTTACGATCTTTTGACTGCAGTACATTTTTTTCCCTTAAATTATTTTTATTGGATTTGTGCATAAGTTTATTATTGTCCTTTTTTCATACAGACCAACTATAGTATTCAGCTGCATATTTGAGTGATATTTTTTTATGGAATAACTAAAATGTCAGTAATTTAATGTAATGTGGTTTTAATGTGGTACATTAAATGTAATCCAGTTCATCTGCGACAAAGTAGGCAAACGTCATGTTTCAGGAAGCAACGAGATCTCAAACGTGTCCGACTTGACGGCTCCGTTTTCAGCTCCTCCCCGGCTACTTTCGGCTAATCTCGACGATCGGGCTGCGCAGCGCAGCATGGGCTCGAACGCACCTATTCATTTCGGAAGCTATAGTATAGATTAGAGGGTGTGCGTTGACGTCACTGGTCCCCCTTCCTTGAGAGGCAAAAAATGTCGCTCCGCAATAAGTAAAGGTTATTGAATTTGTTTGTGCATGCATTACTACTTCCTGTCTCACGTGGCAAAATGTTTTACAGCAGTTTCTATTTATTATTATTATTTTTTTTACACAATTTAGACAACCATTTCACATTCTTGTCAGTATCAGAGTCTATTCTCATTGCTGGAATTCTCCTTAAAGATAGTGTCTACTATACTTTGAAGTGGCTTATCTTTAAGTCTTGCTACCCTACACGTGTGTTCCGAATTTCATTCACCTTTATCGTAGGACCATAAACTGTTAGCGCACTAAAAGCTGAAACATGTTATATTAGTGCTTCCTTTATTTTTTTTATTCAGTGAATATTTCTTTTCATTTAAGGAAACAACGATGTCAGTTCTTCAGTGGAATTGTCTAAATCCTGAACAATTAAAAAACCTGCTCAAGCTCCCTGTGGACCAAGTGCAGCTGTAAGTTCATTCCAAACTTTAGAAATGTAGACCATGACACAAAGTTCTGGTGATGATCTTGATGCCTGCTAACATTTCAGACAGTTTGAGGATGCGCTGAGCTTCAAGAAGCATCAAACATGTTTAAAAGAAGCTGCGCTGTTGGAGAATTTCGTCAACGCGTTCTGGTGGGCTAAAGAGATGAACTTCACATCTCAGCAAATATCGTTTATCATGGCTCTTCTACAGCTGCTAATCGATAACATAAAGAGTAGGTGTCATCGTACTGCCATTATGTTTTGCAGTAAACAGTGAAATTATTCAAATTTGTTGATTAATAAAAATGATTGGATAATATTCTTGTAATCGATGCTTCGTCAGATGCATCACTTCCAGGGAATCGTTAGCGCTTTACAGTGAGCTCATCAATGTCACATAAAGATCCAATCATCGTGGACAAAGGTGAAGGAAAACATGCAACAGACCAAAGCATGTCTCACTAAAGAAGCTTGGTTCAAACGCTTGCTACTATATTTATTTATTTTAGAGAAGCTTAGTGCTATACGGTGGCATAAATGTCAAAATTGATGCAACAAAAGATATTTTTTTCTTTAATAATAGTGCTTATTGTGGTAATAAGAAGGTTAGCTTCATATTTGGCGTCTCTCACTAGTGTCACCTAGCAACAAGGAAGTGAAAGGCAAACAAATGAACTTTTCCTAGTGAGCAGACCAATGTCCACTGGAGATTGTCCCACGGCGGACAAAAGGGAATAAGCGGGTTGGAAATTGAACGAAACCTTGAAGACTGTTTAAAAACGAAAACTGAAAGATGAAAACTGTGTAAAATTAATAAATAAAAGCATCCGGCACATTCTCATAAGTGAAAAAGGGGGAAAAGGTGAAAATGAACTAAAACGTAACTTCACTGAAATGTGTTTCCAAAAGCTTATGTTTGTTTCTTTGTTAAATAATATAGTTTTTTCAAGAGCATGTTTATTTGAAAATCTTCTACATATTTTATTTGGTGTTCAATCTATATTATGTAATATTTAGTTTTTAATTACCGTAGATACATTTGCACTAATTACAAATTTGTTCTCATTTGCTTAAACTATGTTTCCATTCTCCTATTCCAAAACTGTTCAAGTGTGTGTTGAAAATATAAATATATTCAGTTGTGCTCATAAGTTTGGCAATTTTTATGATTTCTTGGATATTTGAAAATATGAATGATAATACGGAAAACTTTTATTAAAACTCATAATGACAACAAAAACTTTCCAAAAGACCCAGATTAAAAGTTCCCTGGGGACACAAAAGGGCTCGAGTGGCTGGTAAAGGTAACCACCATCACAAGCACTGTTTGCTTGTAAACAATGTTTGTACAGAAAATGTGAGCGATCAGACCAAACATGGAGGCGGGTCACTGATGTTCTGGGGATGTGTAAGCTCCAAAGGCACAGGAAACTTGGTCAGAATCGATGGAAGATGAAAGCAGCATGTTCTCAAAGGATCCTGGAGGAAAATGTGCTTCATCAGCTGGAAGCTGCTCATGGGACGTTACTGAACATTCCAACACCACAACGATCCAAAACACAAGGCCACGCCCACTCTTCATCGTCTCAACCAGAACAAAGTGAAGGTTCTGGAGTGGATCTCAGTCTCCTGATGTCAGTATCACTGAAACACTCTGAGGAGAACTCAAACGTGTCGTTCATGCAAGAATCAGTTCAAGAAGAGTGTGCTGCTTTACCAACAGAGAAGATAAAGAACCTCATCGACAACTACCTCAAGAGACTTCAGGCTGTCATTTATGTTAAAGGCAGGGATATAAATACTAAGTAAACTTTTGATCAGGGTCATTTGGAAGGTTTATATTGATGTAATGATTTAAAAAGAATAAACACAGTTGTTTCAAAAGGAATGGCTTTGTAAATTGAAGGTTGAAAAGAACAGCAATGAGGAAGTTTAGGAGAATAAATACCTTACACCTTACGTTTGATTTCAGACAAACATGCATCATTTGCTGAAAGTTTCACAACCTTTTCCGAAACACTGCTTTCCACAAGAAGCCCTCCATCAACCAAAGAGAAATCCAGTTCTTTTTTCAGCAACGAGCAAATCAAAGACATCATGGATTACTTCAGAATAAGGTTTGTTCAATGGTTGGTTCTCCAAAGATGTTTGGAGCAACCTCCAGCAGATCTGTGCTAGCTTGAAGAATCGCTGCCGCTTTGAAGGTAAAGGGTTGTCACACCAAATATTAACTTCATTTAGATTCTCTTTTGTTTACTGATGAAAATAAATGGTTGGAATTATTTATTTTTTTTATTTAATAATTTGATAATTTCCTTTCAACAGTCTGTTCCAGCACCATCGGCTTCACGAATTGGTATTCAGTCATCAAAGAGAGGAGCTACTTGTGAAAATGGAGGTGGGATTAAAAATATATAAAAAAAATCTAAAAAGTTTTGTTTGAACATGGATTCAAGTGAATCACAAGATAATTTTGTATTGATTATTTCTTTTATTAATGACCTGTTGAGTTCCACCCCACTGGTTTAGAAAGTCTACATGTTAAGTAATTTAGCTTTTACAACTTTCCCTTTTCAGCACTTTGGTTACCCTTGCTCGATTTAAAATAAACATCAATGGCAAAAAATGTAATTTAACTCTCTTCCAGCCAAAAACCAACAAAATTCAGGTCTTGAAGAGTTTGTCGATGCATATCTTTATTTTCACATCTCTCTTCATGTCCATTCTTGTCTCCTCCATCCTGTTTTCCTTCTTTTGCTGGAAGCACACATGTGAGGTTTGAGTTTCCTGACAATGCAACAAAAGATTTCTCACGATTAGAAAGCACACATTAAAACAGCAAACCCACTAATCTGGGGAAAAGATCTTGAAGTACGGTGACTCAGTGCTGCCACACACTTAGGATTTTCCCTCTAACATTATGTCCTGAAAACACTCCTTTTCTCGCAATAGCAACATAACATGTCATTGAAATGTGTTCATTTTGACAGCCCTACTTTCAATACACTATACTCCCTAAGAAATGACACACATGCCCATTGAGTCTTCTGCGGTACTTGATGAAAGTAGCATATGGAAATATGTTTTATACTACAAAAATAATTAAATCCATAGATCCAAATGAATGCAGTTAAGAACACTTCACATTACATAATATTTATCACAGTTTACTCCTGATTTCAGCCATCGAATCCCGTTTTCTCTCCTGCATTCTTTCATCACCCACACCTGTCTCCCTAATCGCAGCCAGCTGCATTAATATCACCAGATATAATAACAATTGGATACAACTCCTTTTATACTAACCGATTTATGGTAATGGTTTTATGCTAACTATGTTATGTTAGCTGTTAGTGGTTTTGTTTTATCGTAGCTGTTTTATGTTAGTTGTTTAATAGTAGCGTTTAGAGAGCGGTACTATGCTAGCTGTTTTATGTTAGCTGTTGAATATTAGCGTTTATATGTTTAGCTGTTTTATGTTCGCTGTTATTGGTTTTATGTTAGCTGTTTTATATTAGCGTTTAGCGGTATTATGCTAGCTGTTTTATGTTAGCTGTTTAATATTAGCATTTATATATTTAGCTGTTTTATGTTAGCTGTTTAATATTAGCGTTTATATGTTTAGCTGTTTTATGTTCGCTGTTATTGGTTTTATGTTAGCTGTTTTATATTAGCGTTTAGCGGTATTATGCTAGCTGTTTAATATTAGCGTTTATATGTTAAGCTGTTTTATGTTCGCTGTTATTGGTTTTATGTTAGCTGTTTTATATTAGCGTTTAGCGGTATTATGCTAGCTGTTTAATATTAGCGTTTATATGTTAAGCTGTTTTATGTTAGCTGTTTAATATTAGCGTTTATATGTTTAGCTGTTTTATGTTAGCTGTTTAATATTAGCGTTTATATGTTCAGCTGTTCTATGTTAGCTGTTATTGGTTTTATGTTAGCTGTTTTATATTAGCCTTTATATACTAGCTTTTTTGTTAGCTGTTTTATCTATTTCATGCTTTTTGTTTTATGATAGCTGTTTGATGCTAGCCGTTACGTTTGCTGAAAAGGAGTTAAGCATGCAGGTTTTATAACTCTACACAAACCCTCAGATTTCATTACTGAGAACCTCTCTAGTCTGATTTTGATTGTCATCTCTGTGAGTTTCAGCTCGAGGAGAAAATCTCCCTCTCGTCAGCTCATCTATAATTAACTCATAATGATTGTTCCCTGAGAACACTCCAAATGTCAAGACTGAGAAACAGAACCAATCACTTCAGTCCAATTACATCAGCATTTTAGCATGAAGCGTGTACTGCTTAAGTTTTTAAAAATCAATACTGAATGATTTTTACGCTTGAGCAAAAATCTTTGTTCAGTGAAATGTGACCATTTTTACCTTGTTAAACATGTTAAAATACTCACTTGGGGGGTGGAGGTGAGTGCGGGTGAAGCTGGTTCATTTTTCACAGACCCTAACCCTCTCTTGCATTTGGTAATTTGTATATTTTAATAAACCCACACTTTCTTTCCCTCACCTCCTAAAAGAAACATGCAGGTTTTTTTTTTAATCCACGCACGCATCTTGCATCACGTATTAATCTCCAGATTCGTATCTGATTTAAACTGTAAAAATGAACCATGAATAAACATCAAAAAACTAAATCTAGGGCACAGCGATGCTCCCAAACCCCATGAAACAGAACCAGTTTTTATTTGGACTGCAAGAGACTTCAAAGCTCATTTTGAATATTAATGTCCTTGTTTTCCCCTCGAACTGGAGCCGTTTCATTGAATCAAGATGTTTTATGAACAATCCTAAAGCAAGCCCATGATCAGCAGGAGTTTTATTTTTGCTCCCAATAAAACAAGGCCATCGCTGTTAATTTGTTCATCGCATGAGATGCAGCCGGTGTGAATTGTGTTACTGGAAGCCAGTAATGAAGGAGCAAGTATACTGTGCTTTTGTTACAGTTACCATGTGATTTGTTATTGTGATGGCGCTACGTTTGTATTGAGGGAGAAGCCCTTCTGCCAAACTAACAGTAGAATTTTACAGACAAATGAGGAGAAATGAATGACCTTGCTGTACATGCAGCTCAGGCTCTTTTCAGATGCAACATTCCAAATAAAGAGTCAATAATTTAGCAGTCCTCTCAAACTATTACCCCCCAAAAAAAAAGGCTTTATTGATTTGTTACCCATCACCCACAAAATAAATTATTATGTCAATACAAGTAAAATAAAACAACCCACACATCTCTATGATTTTCCTAAGCTGAGATAGAGATATCCAAATTGGTTGCTATGATGAACAGTTTGGTTGCTATGGAGGGGTCAGTGACATAATATAGTTTCTTTGAGATTCTGAGTTTGACAATTCAATACAGTTGTTTTTTTTCAATTCTAAGTAAACGGATGATTTTTTTTCGGTGGCTTTTTACAGTTTTTTCTCAAAATATCCCTGATTTTAAAATGGCATAATAATGCACGCTTTTCAATCACATGACTGTCAGAGCAGTGCCAGTCAGTAAACAGATCTTCTGGTTTTATTTTACTTATTTTTTTTTCCATTTTTCTGTGAAAGTAAAAGATTGATTTCAATGAGTTTGTAAAATAAATAGATTCTTAAGAAATAAATAGTTCACATGCAAATTACTTCTATTAACTTTAAGTCGTATTCATAAACAACATTGATTTATTTATTTATTTACTTTCCGTCTAAAACTTAATGGGAATTTAGATCAAGAACTAAACCTGAGCATGATTTTAGACCATGGAGGGTCCTGGTGGAACCCCCCAACCCTAATCTTTAGATATCTGCAGTGTATGTTCTAAACATTTATTTATACTAATGCGTATGGTGGCTCTACACAGCTTTCTGGCCAAGGGTTCCTGATTCGAATCCTTACAGTGACCCACGAACAGCTTATGGTTGCCCATTAGTGCAGAATTTAACACTACAATGTGACTGTGAATCCAAAACGTGCTGCAAATCAATATAATCTTGTTTTTTATTTGCAGCTGTGTATTTTAATAGCCAATGCAAAGTTGGTTTGCAGTTGTGTAGGCGTGCAATCCAATAAATACAAGCTTTTTATTTTAACATCATGTTTAACTTTTTAATATATTTTACTTTTTTACTTCGTCAGTTTCGTCTCAAAAAGCTGTGCCTTGTTACAGAAAAGCATTGAGGTAATCAACCCGGTGGATTTTTCTGCTCCGCTGGAAGAAGGTTTTCCCTGTGATCTCTACTACCGCCACATGGCTCCCTCATCTGTCCAAGCACCCGAGGAGGTAAAAAAACATTTCCTTTAAAATGCTGTCTTAAAAGTACTGTAGAACACTGGTTGATCTGTCTTTTATTTCTACTTTCAAAATGTTTGTGGTATTAAAAAAATTTTTCTCTCTATTCTGGTGATGCCACTTTTAGGATTAGCTTAGCATAGATTATTGAATCTTATTGGATCAAAAGCATAGCTGTAAACTATGAAAACAATGTTCCCATATTGATACAATTTTCTAACCTCTAAAGCTCCAGAATCAAATGAACTGATGATATTTTGTAGCTTAGTTCCTTTTTTGTTAAACCGGAATGCTGTATAGTTCCTATGAACATTAGCTTAGAAAATGTCAACATTTATTTTTAATCTGTTATTACAACACAATGTAACTCTTTTTGAAAAAAGTTTTACATTGGAACTGTATAACATAAATATGTAAATGCCTATGTTAAGCTAATGCTAAATGTGCTGTATAGAGTTCTTTTTCAAAATAGTCTTACAACACAACGGAGCTCTAAAAGAGTAAAATAAGAAAAGAATATGTCAACCTCTTCATTTTCTACTAAAATGCAACTGTTCTAATTGGATTCAAGGATCTTTAAGGAGTTTTATATTTAAAAAAAAATGACATCAATATGGAAATGCTTTGATCATTTAATACTGAAATGCTACTGTTTTAATTTGCTTCAAGGATCTATGCTAAGCTAATGCTAAATATGCTTTATACTGATATCTTTTTAAAATAGTCTTACAACGCGATGTAGCTCTAAAAGAGTAACATTTTAAATTGGGAAAAATAAGCTAAGAAAGTGGAAGAGCTCTGTTCATTTTATACTGAAATTCTACCGGTTCTAATTGGATTCAAGTATCTATGCTAAGCTAATGCTAAATGTGCTATGTATTTTTCAAAACTGTAATTATCTCTGGATCAGATTAAGAGTGAGCCACAAAATGTTTTTTGTTCAAAGGATGAAAACAATATTTATTCCTTTACAACAAGCTTTTTTTTCTAAATAAAAGTCCCTTTGTGGACTAGTTTATCATCCGCTAATGAGTTGGTGAGTGTGTGTACGAGAACTCGATCAGGTGGCTGTCAACTTAAATATTAAACTTGTAACTCTAACTTAAAACCAATACTTGATTTTCTGTAAGGCTGCTTTGATGGGATTCTCTCATGAAAAGTGCTATAAAAATAAACCCGACTTAAATTGTGATCTACATCTTGAACTGTTCCAGTGTGTGTTGGCTCACTGTAATCCCGTATTATTTCCATGGCTTGGAATTCCCCTTTAGGGAAAGATGTGTTTCACATGTTTCTCATTTTCTGAGGAAACACAAATCTGTTTCCAAGTATGACAGACATTTTTCCTTCACGGACATTGCATTGTACAGCTGGGGCACACCGAGCGTATTGAGCTGAGGGAATCGTTTATTATAGCTGGAGAATGATATCACAGCTCTATCTGTTTCATATTTTCAGTCCCACAGAGAGTTTGTGTGCCCTGTTCATCAGTTTTAATGATTTATTTGTGAAGTGGAATCTAGTGTAAATACTGTAAATAGCAACATTCATGACACTTCACCTTTAAAGAGAGGCATGGACTGAACTTTCCCACAGTCGTAGATAATCTGGGAGTTATATCGCTGGAAGACAGTAATGAAAAGGAATAATACCAGAGATGAAATCACACTTTACTGCAGTCCCTGACAACCGTCTGGTTTCTCGTGCACATATCGACATGATGTTCAGCTGAAATATATTACTGATCAAGGCGTTTTACAATTCCAACAGCTTTTGAAAGAATATCAAAAAGTATTTTAACATTCACAGTTTGGACAAAGACAAAAGTGTTGTGATATATCCTCGTGATAATAATGGATCAATTAGGATCATGTGTGTGTAGAACAACCCCTGTGCTCTAGACCTTCACACCAACTGCAACTAGACCTCTGCAAATATGCTGAAGATTCACCCTGAGACTACAGCGTTGATTATCAAGAGGACCAGATCCAGGCACCTGAGGATACTGGAGACAAGCCCGGGTCAGGCAAAACCCACAGAGAGGACGTTTGTTGGCTCAAAATTCCAAGGTTAGCCCATGTTCCACTGCAGCAGAGCTCCTCGAGACCTGGTCTCCTGAAATCCCTGTGTCCACCAGAACAGTTTGTCCGGTTCTGTCTCAAAATGGTCTCCATGATTAAATCAGTGCCCTGAAGCCAGCACGACACACAAGACAATTAAAAAACTATGTGGTATTTGCGAAGGCCCACAACCTGGTATAAGGATGCACGCTGGAAAATGTGGATTTTTCAGATGAGCCTTCTGTTGAGTTACACCCCCGTCACCGCAAATGTTGCAGGAGATCTTCTGAATCCGAGATTATCTTGTTACAGAAATCTAGTATGGGGGTGCGTGAGAGATCTGCAGGGGGGAAGGTGACATCAATAGTCTCACCAGACATGAACATCATTGAGCATATCTGAGGTTGGAGGAAAGAGGAAGCATGGAGGACGAAAACAAAAAACATGGATGAACTCTGGAAGGCATGCAAGACTACTTTCTTTGCTATTCCTGATGACTATTTGCATTGACGCAGTCCTTCAAGCTCACGAAAGTCACACAAGATATTAAATCTGGATCACTCAGCACAATGTGTTGCCATATTTTCAGAATCAGAATGAGCTTTATTGCCAAGTGTCTGTGCGTGCGTGTGTGTGTGTGTGCGTGTATGTGCGTGTGCGTGCGTGTGTGTGTGTGTGTGTGTGTGTGTGCGAGCACATACAAGGAAATTATTTTGGTACATCGGAGTACTCCAGTACAACAGTACACAACATAACAAATAACAATTTAAAGTGCAGAGATTTAAAGTGGCAACATTAAACTGGTGTGTTTGACAGTAAATGAAGTAAAGTGCAGGTGCAATGTTGCAATAAAACGGAACATTTAAGAAATAAGTGTGCAGATGAAGTGTTCAGAGGTGTCAAAGGGATTTTTTATTTTCAGTAAAATCTCTGTAAAATTTCTGTAGAGGAAAAATTTCCGCCTGTATCTCTTGATTAAATCATAAATGTTTTTTTCATTGAATCTCATTTATTTTTGTGCATCAAACCTCATTTGGGAGGGTTTTTTCATGTGAGCTATTTGTAACACCAAGTGATAAATCGAAATAGCAGGTGTTTCTACCAAAGGGAAAAGTTAACACTAGCAAAAGAGGTTACAAAAACGTCATATAAATGTCTCTTTTACGTGGAATGCTTGAGTTTTGCTTAATTTGTATACAAAATCCTACTGTTTTTATTTCATAAATTCTTCAGTGTTTACGATTTCTTTAACACTTTTATTACTACGAGCAAAAAAAATGGCGTCATTTTAACTAATTATTAAGCAAAGACATTATAAAGGCGTGATATAAATGTCTCTTTAACATGGAACGCTTGCTGGCTTATATTTCATGTTTTAAAAAAAATCTAAAATAAAAAAATATGGTAAATTCTTCAGTGTTTACAATTTATTTAACACTTTACATTAGTAAGAAATTATGTAAAAATTGTGTCAACCTTTTGAACAAAATACATAATAAAGACCCAATGTTTTTTATTTATTTATTATTTTTTTTTAAAAAAAACATGCTAAATTCGTTGATTTATTTATCACTATTTAATTATTAATCACTATTTGACATTAAGAAAATATGTAAAAGTGTTGTAATATGAAATTATAACTAGTTTTTGAGCAAAAAATATAATAAAGGTGTGGTATAAATACAATTTTTACATTGAACGCTTGCCGGCTATTCTTTATATTGCTTTAAATTGTAGTTATTTTTTTTTTAAATGCTATAAGTAGCAGCAAAACAAGAAGTACATTAACTTGGTCCATAAACTGTCAGAATTTTAGCAGCTGGCCAACAAATTGAGGTCAAACCTTGGCGTCCATCATAAAATTGAAAAGACGCAATAATGATGTGATTTAAAAATCTATTGCATGTTTCTCTTTAAATCCTGCTGGTTATTTTTTTGTAACTGTACATTTCATTGGTTCTTTAAATGTCAGCTGGCTATCAAATTACCATCACACTCTGAAATAAAAAAAAAAGGTTTAAGCTCCTTTAGCAATCTAGTTACAAAGTTGACTATCCAAAATTCTACAGAATAATTTTTTTATTTACTATCTCGATATACAAGTGCTTGTCCCTTGATTCTTGCCAGCGAAAATGATAAAAGAGCAACATTCTGAAGATGGGATCTTCAGCTGTCTCCTGCATGTGTGTCTGCAGTTCAGATACTGACCACATGCAGGCGCTCTGCCACTGCATACAGATACAGCAGAGCTGTCTCCAAAACATGACGGCTCTATAAACTCCATCATCGGTTCTTAGCTGTTGAGTAACTGTAAAAGCTTGAGGAAAGAAACCACTTCTAAACAGATCTTTCTGCTGCTGCCAGAACTTTGAACCCCTTCAGACCCCGCCTGCAGTGCTTTCTCTATGCAAATGTTAAGAACAAGAAAACATGCATTTCCAGATTTGTTGTGATATGCAGAAAATCATTTAGGTCTCAGGCAGTTAAGACTCTTTGGTTAAAGGTTATTTTTTATATTTTTTTAATTGATTTTATTTAATTATAAAAAATGGTAATGTTTTTTTAATGTTTTAAGAAATTTTCCTTAGACCATTTATTTTCTGTCACTTTTTTCATTTATAATTTTATATTTTTTGTTGATTTTGATGTGTTAGATTTATAGTACTATTGTTTTATTTTCAGGTATAGTTTACAGATTATATATATATATATGTGTGTGTGTGTGCGTGTGCGTGTGCGTGTGCGTGTGCGTGTGCGTGTGCGTGTGTGTGTGTGTGTGTTTTTGTCATTTGTAAAACATGTATTTATTGTTAGTTGATAATGTATTTGTTAATTAATTAATTTAAATGTACTAGTGTTTTACAAAGAAACACTAAAGAAAAGAATTTATATATAACTACTTGATAATATTTCTTTTTTTTTCCCAGAATTGTTTTTTGTAACTGTTTTCATTTATGTTATTATTAGTTTGTTTTGTTTATTTAATATTTTTTTTATTTATATTTTACCTTTTGTAAAATATTAACTTTACCTTAAATAAATGAATAAACAAATAAATAAAAAGTTCAAAGCTAAAAATACAGTAAATAAACAAATTGTCTTTAAAAAAATAAAATGTACACAAACTGTTTTACACAAAAAGATCTGTGTGAAAACATGCAGACTTTCCAAAGACAGTAAAACAGCTTGTTTTGTCTTGACATGCTGGTGAATAAATAATGACAGACTTTCGTTCATGCCTCAATGATTTCCAAGGACCCGCAGGAATCTCAGGAGGAGGTTCTTGAAGAGCCTGAAGCAGCCGTGCTGGAAGAAGGTCATGAGGGCTTCAGTGTGGAAGAAGTCCGAGAGCTGCTGGGAGAAATGACCCGCGAGATGTTAACCAATCTACAGGTAGATTCATTCACCCTGGGGCTAAATTTAGGCCTTACGTAACTGCAGCCGGCTCATGTGAATCAAACATGCTGACAACAACCGACCCACCAACACACGTCTTCTCTTCACTGTTCTTCTGATTGCTGTTAAATCAGTTGATTTTTCTTTATACGACGCCTAGATTTTTGTTAAAACCAGGGGTCCACAGACTCATAAAGATATGGAGTCATTTGCTCGGAAAGGAAAGTTTATTTATATAGCCCACACACATTGGTACATAACATTAAGACATTAAGAGCATGAAGAACACACCCAGAGAGACAGTTGGATATAGAATTAAAATGCAATTTAACAAACATTTCACATCAAAACATGATTACAAATGTATAAAATAGTAGATAAATAAAATAGTATTAATTTAGTGGGAAAAAGGATGACTTGTATGACAGTTAGCGCTTGCATACAATCAACATTCAAGAATCCAACAAGTGTTTTTCTCCGTTTTAATTCTTAGAAGGTCCTTTACACAAAACAGTCTGGTCAAATTTTGTCAAAGCAACCAGTTTTTACAGGACCCCATACTAACAGGTCCAAGTCTAAGTCTGAATACTAACAAGTCCAATTCAAGTCTGAATCTAAACCCTAAGGAGTCCAAGTCAAGTCAGAGTCTGAACACTAACGGGTCTGACCACAAATGATTTCAAGTCGCATCCAAGTGCTAGCACTAACAAGTCCAATTCAAGTCTGAATCTGAACATTAACGAGTCCAAGTCCAAACACTTATGAGCCTAAATAAACTCAGAGGACAAACACCAACAAGTCCAAGTCAGGTCCGAGTGCAAACACTAACAAGACCAATTCAAATCTGAACACTAATGAGTCCAAGTCCGAGTCCAAAATCTAACAAGTCAAAGTCAAGTTTGATTCCGAAAACTAACAGGTCAAATCTGAGTCCAATCCAAGTCAAGTCCAAGTACAGAAATTAAAGAGTCCAAGTCAAGTCTCAGTCTGAACACTAACAAGTCCAAGTCTGAGTCTAAACACTAACAAGTCAATGCCAAGTCTGACTCTGAACATTAACAAGTTTGAGTCTTAACACTTATGAGTCCAAGTCAAGTCCAAATACAAGGACTAACGAGTCAAGGTCAAGTACGATTCCAAACACGAGTAAAGTCTGAGTCTGAACATTTGGCAAACTGTTCACAGAAACATATGAAAGGGCAACTGGTGTTTTTATTAGACAATATCATGTTCACACTGGTTAAATTCCCAACCATTCCAAAGTTTAATTCTAATCGCAGAATTTTCCTTGTTTGTTTGACATTCAGCAAAATTCTGTTAGTAATATTTACTTTACATTTATTTAAACCTTATTGCCCAATGGTGAATGACATTTACTAAAAAAAGGCCACTTGTCTACACAACAACATTCTGAATTCTAGAATACCCCCGTTCTGATCCTTTCTAAAAGATCTTTTTTCACAAATTTCATCAAGCACATTCTCATTCAGGCTCCGAAGCCCAGTAAGAGAACTGGATATTAGCTGGATTTCTTTGGCAGTGGATACTCTCTCACACAAATGTTTTTCATTCACTCGACTCAGTTTTCCCAAGAATAACATTTGTGGCTCGAGGGCTGGAACATCACATACAGCATTAATAAAAGGCAAATAATGAAAAACAGGCTGTTTATCAGAACAGCGTTTCTTAAAATATCACAGTTCTGCTCATAATCCCTCACAAACCTCCTCCTACAGAGTGATTTATGCCAAGAGAAAAAGAGGAATCTAATATTAAAACGTTTACAGCAGTCTCCTGTTTAATGTTGTTGGTATTTTGTGCAGTACATAAAAAAAGATTTGACAGCTGCTGGCTGAAATCCTCTTTTATTTTACGCTAGATTTAAAATGGAATTGAATTAGCAACTGCATTAAGCGAGCAGACGGACTGCACAATTGTGTCATTTCTATCACAAGTTTTTACACGCCATACGTTTGAGAGCTTTCAGAATGTTTGGAGGGTGAGAACAGCGCTTTAGAGTTAAGCTACGTTTCCTCATTTCATCAAAGCAAACTTTTGTTTGTAATGAATGGGATTCGAAACACTGAGGAGTTTGTTACAGACACTCTTTTATTATTAGCTTTCCCTCCGATATTATTCCAGTTCCAGAGTTTCCCAGGAATGCCTCGACTCTGTGGATCTCATCAAGCCTAATATGGAATAAAGAGCGAAAATTACAAATGCTGGAATTGCTGAGAATCACTTCCTCACCAATAACAAGAGCATTCCAGATGTGGAGCCCAGGCCCCTGAATTTCATTGCTCACGATGTGTTGTAGATTTTCGTTTACAGTTGTGCTCAAAAGCTTACAAACCCTGGCAAAATGTTTAGATTTTGTGGACATTTTTCTGAAAATATTATTTATAACACAAAAACATTGTTTCCGCTCATAGTTAATGGTTGGGTGAGGTCAATTATTAATGACCCTGATCAAAAGTTTATTATATAATATTTTGTGTTCCCCCTTTAACATCAATGACAGCCTGAAGTCTCTTGAGGTAGTTGTGGATGAGGTTCTTTATCTTCTCTGTTGGTAAAGCAGCACGTTCTTCTTGGACTCTTGTAAATTCTTTCATGAACGACACGTTTGAGTTCTCCTCAGAGTGCTTCAGTGATATTGAGGTCAGGAGACTGAGATCCATTCCAGAACCTTCACTTTGTTCTGGTGGAACTGATGACGAGTAGGCGTGGCCTTGTGTTTTGGATCGTTGTGGTGTTGAAATGTTCACAAACGTCCCATGAGCAGCTTCCAGATGATGAAGCACATTTTCCTCTAAGGATACTTTGAGAACATGCTGCTTCCATCTTCCATCAGTTCTGACCAAATTTCCTGTGCCTTTGGAACTAACCAATCTCCAGAACATCAGCGACCCGCCTCCGTGCTTCACCGTGGCGATGGTGCTCTATTCATCATAGGCTTTGTTGGCTCCTCTACAAATGGAGCATTTATGCCATTATACTTCATATTCGCTACCATGAAATCATTACTCGGAAATGCAAAAAGTATCACATCTATATAGATAGAAGGGGGAAACAGTGGTCGATAATCACGTTCATTATTCTCAGAGATTGTTTTTTTTTGGATTGCAGCAAAGTTGAATTTAAAAATTGAATCATTCCACAGGAGAAACAAATAAATCTAAAGAAACATGAGAACTTAGATGAAAATATAGTAGCTAATCATGTTTTATGAGTATATATTCAATATAATGTAGCCTAATAGCTCATATTAATCCTTAGAATCCAGGGCCATTTTGAGCATTTTTTTACTACTTTACAATTTGCTCTACAAATCTTTAAAACCGTTCTTGTGGCAATGCTTGATTTCATATTAAGAACTATCTCAGCTTCTGTTTTTTTACAGATATTTTTTCATTATGTTAAAGAAGAACTCCACAACAATCCTGAAATTGTACATAAAATAAAATTCAGATTGGTAATTTTTTTTACTGCAAAATTTAAAATAAAAAGAACGGCGAGACAAACTAATCGTGGAAGGTTTCTGCGTTCAGCCCCCAAGTGAGGAGAAGGGGGGGGGGGGGTAATCTCGGACTATGTTAAAGAGATGACGGTAAGACTGGCCTAAATAAGGTGAGTCATGGCTTGATGGAGAGCAGCTGATAGAATCCCCAGATTTTTCCCCCTGAAACTTGTTTACCAAACATCACTTGTGATTATAACAAAAATCAAATTTGTTAAAGCAAAATAAAAACTCATACATCCCCCAAAAATGCAACGTCATGGTCAAAAGAAAGTGATAATTGTATGAAAAAACTTTCCTAAACTCTTATACATTGTTCCGAGCACTGTTTGTTCCATTGTGCTTTGTTTTGTGCCAGAATTTTGAAAAACAGAAGACATGTCACAGGTCTTGTACTTCCAAGGGTTATCCTTTCTTTTCACTCACTGACGGCATGATTTGGGGTCTGTAAAATGAAACTGAAAGACGATTGTGCATTTTCTCACATATTAATTTGATTTACCTTGAAAATTATGTGTCATAACATAATGTCCGTCCACGGGATGCTAATAGGTTAAGGGCACACCACATTGGCCTATTTTTTAAGCTCTGTCCCCTATTGGTTACTGTTGCCAATGCAGACAACCAGGGAACCCTCCATTGTGATTGAAGGCAAGTTTGGACTCAATTGGTTCACATATAATAAATTCATGATAGTTCCAATGTAGGGGATAATAGAATTAAAAAAGGTTTTAGGTTACGTTTTTCTTCAGTGACACAAATGTAAAAAAAATCAAAGGATGTTTTCTCATTTTTAGAACCGCTCCTCGAGCTTCTCTCATCTGTCTCTGTGATGAGTTTATAGATGTGCAAATTCTTTTCTTTTCGACAGGCAGATTTTACAGAAAAACTGCGCCTTCATGAGGAAACCCACCTCTCTAGGATTGAGCGGCTGCAGAAGGGCTCCAAAAAACACTGAGGAGCTGCTGAGAGGAGAGGATTCCCTTGTGGTATTTAATCACATTCAGTAGGAACCATCGCAACAAACCTGAAAGTTTACAGAAAATACAATTCTGAATATACAATTTAGTATTTGTTTCACTGTATTTTTTTTAGGTTTTTAAACGTTTTTAACTTTTTTAACTCTTAGGATTTTAAAACTTGTATTTTTCTTTCATATTGGACAGGGGAGTACACAGAGACAGGAAGTATGGAACAAAGAAGTTTCTTACATTTCTAATGGTTCTTTTAACTTTGTTTTAAGCTCGGAAATGGAGAAAACTACACTTTAGAAGCTATTTTGTCAACTTAAAAAAATAGCACCGCAGAACTTGAATGAATTCAAAATTTGTAGTTGTGTTTGTAGAAAATTTGTAGAAAATGGTTTCTTCTTTCCAACAAACAAACAGCTTTTCTCTCCCATTGATTTCAATGGGAAAATTTTTCACTGGAAAAAAATAAAATCACACAAATATGGCAATTGTACCAAAAGTAATAACAAACCATGTTTGCCTTTTATAGTACAAAGCCTATTAAAGTGATGTTTGCCTACAAACAAACTGCATTACCTCTCTTAAAGACATCTTTAGGACCCAGCAAATAAAACGATTTCATGATGATAATTTTTGGCCTTTTATTTGTTTGTCCTGATGCTGTTGTAGATGAAATCTTTCCCAAAACTCATTATCTACTGAAAGTCAGCAGACGCTGTGGCAACAATGCTTAAATAGCTGAGTCGCCGTATAAAGTGATATATTATTAAAGCTGAATCGTGACTTTTCCAGTGCATTTGAGAAGCCTGCGCCCTACTATAAATACACCCGCAGTGCTTCTGAAAGAATGCTGATCATTTCTTTAACTCCCAGCTTGTTGTTTCAGTTTCAGAGAGCAACGTTACACTCTTCTGCAGAGCCTTGCCATCAGATGTTACTATTACCTGCTGCTCCCTTTGTTAAATAGTCTCCAAAAGGCAAATTTGAAATTAATAAAACATTTCACAATCAGCATTTATTAACTCAACAATCGTCAATGTCAAGGATTGCATAAAGTTGATCAAATAATACATGTGTATTCATATGTGAGACAATTATGCCTAACAGAAGCATTTTTCATACAACATACCAAGATGGAATTAAAAATAAAATAAAAATGTATTAGTGTACATGTTCTATGTGGAATTCATGTATGCAAATGTTATTAAAAACAACAATGTTTAGTTTTGTCTCTGCACTGGCTTCTTTAGTTCAGTAGATTGTTTTCTGGTTCCAACATGCAGAGCTCGTATGGCATTTCACTCAATGAAGCCAGTTTTGTTCAAAACAGGCTTTAAATTACGTGAAATTAAATGCAGGGTCAGAAGAGGTTCAGAACAGCATAAATTGATCAAACTGTTATTAAACTCTGCTAATGTTATTACGTTAAATCAGATTATGAAGTAAGATAACAAAAGACATACATTAGTTTTTTTGAGTGTGTGGTTTCCCTGAGACATACAAAGATGTTTTTCTCTGTAAATCAGCAAAATTGCTTCATAAATTACTGGGCCTTTAAGAGTTCTAGCCGAACAGTCCGACATCTGGATGGAGTTCTGAGAGCAAACATATGCTTTAAATTATTCCATGCTTTTCAGCTTCAAAACTCTCTCTCCACTTTGTTTGTTTCCTCTGTAATGCAGCACATTGTGACAAGGAGTTTCACAGGTAGAGGTTTTGCACATGATGTCATGGTACCCGGAAGATGCGGAGTGAGGGGCAAAAGAACTGCGTCTTTGAAAATTGGTTCGATCAGTCGGTCGCACAACAGCTCTCCCCATTTTCACGGTTTACACGAATCAAAATCACATTCACCGCCAGAGAATTAATGGTCTTTGCCACCTGCTCTGCATGATGTCGTACCGTCTCAATGCAGCAATTTCCTCTAATCTTCAGCGGTGTATTTATAAAGAATGTTATAAATGTGATTATAAGTGAATATTTAAATCATGCTGTAAGAACTCTGCATTAGCCACTTAGCTTCATGCAGATTAGCAACAAGGTTGGTTTGGTTAGTGATTTGCTTGGTTGGTGGGTTGATTAGGTGAATGGTTGGTTGGATTGTTGGCGTGTTGTTGAATGGTTGGCAGGTTGATGGGTGGGTTGATTGGTTGTTTGTGGGTTGGATGTTTTGTTTAGTTGGATAATTGGTGTTTTGTGGGTTAGTTGGATGGTTTGATGGCCGTTGGGTTGATTGGTTGGTGAGTGGGATGCTTGGGTAAGGTGGTGGATTGGTTGGTTTGTGGGTTGGATGGTTGATGCATTGGTTGGTAAGATGATTGGCTGGTTGGTTAGTGATTTGCTTGGTTGGTGGGTTGGTCAAAGCAAAAAATGAATTTTATGCCGGACTGATTGACTCTGGATCACACAATTCAAAGTCACTGTTTTCAGTGGTCAATTCGTTATTAATCCCCTGTACCACCCACAATGCTCCTACACCTTCTCCAGAGCTATGTGACAAATTTTAAAAATTTTTTTACAGAAAAGTTGAAGCGATTCATTTACAACTTACCTTTGGTTTACCTTCTCATTGTCTGTCTACTTCATCTCGCTATGCTGTCCCCGTTGAATGTACTTTTAACACTTTTAAGTTACCAACTGCTGACAGCATTGGGTACTTGATCTCTAAATCCAAGCAATCAACTTGTCAGCTTGACCCCCTGCCTACTAAACTGGTCAAGCAAGGCCTTTCGACCAATCTCAAATTTGCCTTTCATTGCAAAAATTCTTGAAAAATGTGTCGCTGCACAACTACATGACTTCCTGTCCAATAATAACTTGTATGAACAGTTCCAGTCTGGCTTCCGTCCCCTACACAGTGTTGAAACTGCACTTTTAAAAATCCATAATGATCTTCTGTGGGCATCTGACGCTGGTCTTGTCTCCATCCTCATCCTACTTTACTTCTCGGCTGCTTTTGATACTGTAGCCCACAATATTCTTTTGTCTAGACTAGAGGATATTGGCCTGTCTGGAACTGTTCTCGACTGGTTCACATCTTACCTTTCCAATCGTTCACAGTTTGGTCAAATTGGGCCACACCGCTCTAAATCATCCCCAGTTATCTCTGGTGTCCCTCAGGGGTCTGTCCTGGGACCTCTTCTTTTTCTGGTTTATATTCTTCCTCTTGGCGACATTCTCAGAAAACATCAAATACATTTCCACTGCTATGCTGATGACACTCAACTCTACATTTCCTCCGAGTCTTCATCTTCTTTAATTTCTCCATCTCTCATTGCTTGTCTCACTGAGCTCAAATCCTGGTTCGCCACACATCTTTTAAAACTAAATGACTCCAAAACAGAGATTATTTTAATTGGCTCTAAATCATCTCTCTCCAAAACTCCGTTATCTGCCGTATCCATTGATGGCATAACAACCATACCTGTTTCTCGTCAGGCTAAAAGCCTTGGTGTTATTATCGACCACACACTCTCTCTTGAGCCACACATAAATTCTGCCACCCGTACTGCTTACTTTTATATAAACCGTCTCCGTGCTTTTCTGTCCCCTACCGCTCTACAGCAACTCTAGTTCACTCCTTTGTCACTCCCCGGATTGACTTCTGTAACTCTTTGTTCCATGGCCTGCCAACCAAGACATTGAACAAGCTACAGTTGGTTCAAAACGCTGCCGCTAGACTAATAACACACTCCGCGCTCAGATCACATCACCCCGGTCCTTCCACAGCTTCACTGGCTTCCAGTTAAATTCCGATCTCAGTTCAAAATCCTCCTTCTCACCTATAAGGCTGTAAATGGCTTGGCTCCCTCCTACCTCACTGACCTCCTGTCTATCCGCTCACACTCACGTTCACTCCGCTCTAGCTCAACCCTCATGCTCTCTCGCCCTCCTCCTCCTAGATCCTCCCTTGGTGAACGAGCATTCTGCTTCGCTGCTCCAGCTCTGTGGAACTCGTTGCCTAATGAGATCCGCAGTAGCAGTGACCTGCAAGGTTTTAAATCGGGAATAAAAACTTTTTTATTTAGAAAAGCGTTTAACCTGTAGTTGTCTGTTCTGCTGCTCATGCTTTTATATTGTGTTCTGTTGTTTTTGTAATGTTTACAAGGTTGTCCGATTTGTTCTCTGTAAGGTGACCTTGAGTGACCTGAAAGGCGCCAGTAAATAAAAAGTATTATTATTATTATTAGTAGGTGAATGATTGATTGGTTGATTTGGTTGGATTGTTGGTGTGTTGTTGGTTGAATGGTCGACAGGTTGTTTGGTGGGTTTGTTGGTTGATTGGTTGGTGGGTCGCTTGGTTAATCAGAATGACTGTGTGCGGGTGAGATGTTGGGAATGTAAATAGTTGTTGGCTGTGTCTCTTCTGGGTGCACAGAATCCCTGACAATAATAATGTCTATGCGACAGGGTAAATAAACAAAAGCTTCCAGTGTTCTTGTTTCATAAATAATGCTCACAGTTACACTTAAGCATCATAATCCTTTTGAGCCGCGTGAGACGTGAAGCAGATTGCATGAAAGCATGTAGAAATATTTTTGGATGGGATAACACCAGTATTTAAGCCTAATCATCTGCCCATTTGTCTCTTGTGTGTCTTAAAAATTCAACTTAAGGTTTTATCTCAATGTTTGTTTATGTTGGGCTTAAAAATCTTTCTGGAAATACTGAGAAAAAAAGACAAAGTACACCATTTCCATGAGTTAAAGGGCTAAATTGGGATGGAAATGATTTAAGAGTCTATGTTTGCTCTCGGTCCAGATGTTGGGTTTTGCTCTGTGGAAGGAAGGGACTCCACACATTCCTAAATTGCCATGTAATTTAAGAGGCTGTTAACATTGCAAAATAGAGTGGTATGTTCAGTTTGGTTACAGTCAATATGAATCAACACCAATTGCTGTGTATTCTTGATTATTATCAGGTCAATTCTTGTACGTTCTAAACCTTTTTGTCACCTTTTGTATAATTACATCTTCCAAATGTTTTTGTCTACATGTTAGGCAGTTTTCTCTGTATCTAACCTAAGGGATCTATATATTTAACGTGCATTGCTTTATTTATGTTTATCAACCTTCTTCTTGTTTTTCAAAATTTGAAATGCACAAAAAAATTCATTAAAATCTACAATTTTAAAGAAGACCATACCAGCCAAGAATCACCGGGGCTGAAACATCATGCTTTGGGGGTGTAATTGGGTCATGGTTTGGTCGTCCAACATGCCAATAATTCTAAACACATAGCCAGGGAAACCAAGGAGTGGCTCTTTAAGAAGTATTTGAGGTCCTGCAGTGCCTAGACCTGAACCCAATAGAAAATCTTTGGTGGGAGCTGAAACTCAAACCTCAAAAATCTGATAGACCTTCGTTTGCTGAGGTGAAAATTGCTTAACCCCTTCGTCACACCATCACACCTAAACACATGTTTACTTTTCTTCTGGTGAATTTGAAGCCTAACATCTACTACACTTCACTGTAATGAATGACGTTTGGAAAAAGCACAAAAGTCAGCAGGATTTCCTGTGGTTTTGTTCACACAGACATTCAACTTTTTTGTTGGTATACGTTTTTACCCAATGTTCTGTGAAAATGACTCTTATTTAGTAAATACTTATCATTGTTTTTGGTTGTGCTGATGTGAGTCTAACATTTAGAACCTTTGTAAAGAAAGTAAGAACTCAAAACTATAGCTGTATTTTTCCTGTGCTTGATAATGTCTACATTTCCATTTAATCAAATAACTTTACAGTCATCCAATGTAGATTTTTGAGTTCAATTCTCACACTGGAGACAGATCTCTCTATTCTTTGGTAGGAATCTAATGTGTATTTGCGCCACTGTACATAAAAATGTGTTTCTTTGCCCTCTTGTAAGTCACTTTGAATAAAAGCACTTGGAAAATGTCTGCAAATCAAACATGTTTAGTGTTTAGTCCATGCAAATGTTTCCGAGCACTTTGCATCAACCGCTTTTCCACGACAATCATTCCTCTCTTGAAACCTGAGACTTAAACATGAACAGTGTGGTTCCTCTTTGTTTCAGCCGGGCTCAATAATAACAGCCCATTATCTCAGAGCGTGCTTTATATTCATTTGGAGGCCTGGCGCTTGCCATTAATGTTGCTTACACAATGAAATTCAGACTCATTGAATAAATCATTAATTTCCCGCTGTAGCACAATGAAAGTAAATCAACCCCACCCTGTTGTTTCATTCGAAAGGAATCATTTGCTTTGGAGAGACACTGTCCTAGAGTCAGGCGAATTCTCAAAATGAAAGAGTTGTTGCAAAGGTCAGGCTTTATTGATGGAACATGTTCGGTTCATATCAAAGGAATGTTGGGGGTCACACAAGTGAAATCTAAAATGTCATGTTCCACACTCCCAGACCGGCGTTCTGCTGTGTTTATGATTTGAGGTGTATTACGGCGAAGGTCAGGCTGCTTCCAGCACTTAGTTTTGTAGTTATGGTAAAACAAAATTAAGTTTCCACAAGATATTATGGAAATTATGCTTTAAAACATCCTCTGTTTATTTTTATCCATGTCCTCAGATGAATATCACACTGTGTTTGAACAGTGGTGTAAAGTAATTAATTACAAATACTCAAGTAGCTTTTTCATTGTAGACATACTTCAATTGTGACTACATCAAAATCATGGGAGTACATCAGCTCAGCCAATCCCACGACAGCAACTCGATGCATCACAATCAAGATGATCTTGTTGGTTTAGAAACAGGTAAAGAAGCCGTATAATGCAAAATCGACTTTTTACATTACAACTCAGTTTCTCAAACTCATACTTTTTACAGAATCCAGTGAATGGAGATGATAACCAGATGCACTCTTCCATACACTGGCTCGCTCCGCTAAACTGAAAATAGCAAGGTTTTTAAAGGTATAATAAAAATAATATAACCCTCGCTGTATTTGATCATTTTAATCCACTAACAACAGATTGCAGTTCAGTTCCAGATTTAATTGTCATCAGCAAATGCAAACTCTCTCTCAATTGTTTACTAATAATTTAGCTTAGAATAGTTTGAGGATTTTTTTCCGTGTTAAAAAAATCTCTTTATTGTAAATTCTTTGTAAAGTTCTGAATGCAAAGCAGCGTTTTGCTTCACTGCTGAAGGAAACGTGTCGTATACAGGCTGAATAATGCATTTTTAATATCACCCTTTAAAGCAATGGAGCTCCATTGTAATGAATTGCATTATTCCATCCATGGGTGTGAATTATGCAGAGCCTTGAGTGGTATCATACTGTATGATGGATCCAGTAGCACAGACATTATTCTATGTACAAACAGAATGATATGGTTTGATCAGTTGCTGCCATCCTTAAAAGCCTAGACTTTTATACAGCAATGAAATCAAAGCAGTGATGAGCGTAAAGTATAGAGGAAGCAAAAGCTGCAGAGTAACAGACCTCACCATTGATCTAATAAAATCTGAGATCTTGTAATTATGTGGTCATTGAGTTCATTTCTATTTATATTAGCCCACTTCTATATTTCCGTGGGCAAAAGCTAAAAGGGCAAAGAATGTTTCTTTCCCTCATTGAAATTGCTGAAAACCAATGTTTCATTCACTTCCATGGCCACAGACATATAAAAATCAAGCTCCACGGCAAGCTTAGGTGAAGAATGATCTGCTGTGATACAATGATGCATGGAATTTCCTTGTTACAGTGGGTTTGCACATGACATCACGGTACCCGGAAGTCAAGGGATGAGTGGCAAAAAGTCTATTCATTCAGTAGTACACAAGAAAATGCTCAGGATTTCGTCGCTCTCTGAAAATATCTCAATTCATTATGTACTGATAAGAATATTTAGTTTTGTTTTTTTTTTATCATTAATGATGATACAGTAACAATCAGCAAACACAACTAAATAAAAGATTCACAGATTTGAATGAAAGGAAGAAAATGAACTCATTAAATACATGATTAAATAACTCTTCCTCAGAGTCAGTTTAACTCTTTACAGAGAGGGACCAAACAATATCTAGAGCTAACTTAACTCTAAGTATTTTACTCTGTAGTGAATGTCGTTTTTACTCGCATGAAATGAGGAAAAAGCAGTCGTGTGATCGACTGCTTGGACCAATTTCCATAGACTTTAGGGACTGTTTTAGAAATATTGTGATAATCCGTTATTATGAAGATGCTGGAAGCAAGGTTTAAAAAGGTATAATAGAAAATGTGGCTTTATTTGCTTTAAAACATTTAAAATGCGAAACACCTGTCAAACCATGCTGCAATTAGAGCAAAGAAGAAGGAGGGGGAGGACAAAGAGAGGAGTTTGAAAGCTCTTTTACAGTTCAGAGAAGAAGAGATGGAAAAAAATCTCCAACACCCTAACTTGTAGAGCCTAGCTGTGATGTAACTTCCTGTTCTGTCCCAGAACAATAGGATTCAAAATATTCTTTCTACTATAGTACACAACTCTACCGGCTCCAGAAATTCAAAGAAAGATCATGGATTTATGGTTGGCATTTTGTTTCTGGTAAATCTTCATATTCTCTAACCGTAAACTAAATATTTGTGTAACTGTGAAGTTTACTATGTATGGGGATTATGGTGTGAGGTTGTTTTTCAGATGCTGACCTTTGCTTCTTAATTCCATGCTTCATGCATATGTGGATATTTTCGTTGTCCCAATGATGTGGGAACAATTTATGGATGACCTTACCATGACTGCGCTCAAGTACACAAAGCAGGCTGCATGTGAGCCGGGCCTTCTCTCCAGGTCAGTGTTTGGTGCTTCTGGAAGAACTGTCAACCATTCCCGTTAAAACTGTTCTAAACCGTGCGAAAGCCTTCCCAGAGAAGAAGAAGCTGTTATAGCTTTAAACCTAGGATTAAGAATGGGATTTCACTTATGTTCATATGCATCTTAAGGCAGATCAGAAACATCTCTGTGAGCTTTATTGAACCCTCTGGTGGGACATATGTGGTCCAAAGTGTTGTTTGGGTCATTAATTTTTATATTTATTCATCCTAAACATACATGCTAAAAGCAGGATCAGTAGATTTATTTGTTAACCAACTTGCTCTTAAAAACACTATAAAGCAATATTAAAAATGGGTCTTAATAGATCTCTATACAATACTAAGCGCTTCTGTGAGAGAACTTGAAACGAACTGTGTTTTTCTTTTTCATGAAGGAAAAATATGTTTTCACGGATACGATGTTCAAATGGTTCAACTGAACAATGCAGTGCTCTTTCTTAATCCAATCTAATAAATCTGCAACTCCACCATCTCCCAAGTCTTCATCTTGACTCTCTCCAGCCTTCTGGGAATTTGGTTTGGTTTCAACATAGTTTAAACTCTTACAAATCCCTGTAATCTAGATCAAATTAATGAATGCCTCCGTTATTCACTGTTATAATATACACTTATGGTCCAGACCCCTCCTTATGACACCAAAACATTGTATGGGCACGGGGAAGCATTTGGCAGTGACACAATTGAAATAACAGACATGAGCGTGTAAGAGAGCTGCCGCCACAGATCCTTTCTGAGAATCCCCCTCGTTGTTTAGCAAATGAAAGCCATTCATTCTCATGTTAATGATAGTTCTCCTTCAAGCTGAGCCGATGACGATTGGTTTCCACTGCTTTGTGCTTTTAAATGAAGGAGGTATTTAAAATTTGCTCATACTCAAATTCACTCATCATTACCACTAGATTGCACCTCCTTTTGTGCCATCCTGTTTTGAGTTTATTTAAAAGGTATAACTATTATACTTTGTTTTATAAAGAAATTTTAATAGATGCTCACCGTGCCAAAATGTATTGTCGCTAAGCTTTTCCCTACCGGATCCTTTCAAGGAGAGAAATTGTTTTTTATATGGTTGCTATGGTAAAGAGTTAGGTTGCTATGGTGTGTTCATTTGAAGTTCACCTTTTGCCAATGAGAAATATTCACTAACATCCGCATCTGTAGTCTTACCTTAGCTAAGATATACACTACCGTATAAAAGTTTGGGGTCATTTGGAAACTTCATTGTTTTTTTTTTGAAGGAAATACTTTTTTTCAATGAAAATTACTTTAAATTAATCCGAAATACCTTCTTTACAGTGTCAATGTGATAAATTACTATTCTAGCCGGGTTTTGGTGCAATATGTGCATAAAGGCCCTTTTCCAGCAACTATCCCTTCAGTGTCTAATGGTACAAGTGTTTGCTCATTGTGTCAGAAGCTAATGGATGATTAGAAAACCCTCGTGCATCATGTTACCACTGCTGAAAAGAGTTTAACTGTTTAGAGAAGCAATAAAACTCGACAGTCTATTCTTGTTCTTAAAAAAATGAAGGCTATTCCAAGTGAGAAATTACAAAGAAACTGAAGATTTCCTACAACGGTGAGTACTACTCCCTTCAGAGAACAGCACAAACAGCCTAGAGGGGAAAGAGAAGTGGGAGTCCCCTCTGCACAACTGAGCAAGAAGAGAAGTACATTAGAGTCTCTAGCTTGAGAAATAGACGCCTCACAGCTCCTCAACTTGCAGCTTCATTAAATAGCCCCCACAAAATGCCAGTGTCAACATCTACAGTGAAGAGGCTACTCCTGGATGCTGGCCTTCAGGACAGAGTGACCATACCAGACTGGCCAATAAAAGAAAAAGATTAATACGGGCAAAAGAACACAGACATTGAACGGAGGAAAAAAAGTGTTCTGGACGGACAAATCGAAGTTAGGATCACACAGAAGAACATTTGTGAGACACAGAACTGAAAAGATATGCTGGAATCTGTCAAGCAAGGTGGGGGTAACGTGATGCTCTCAGGTTGCTTTGGTGCTGGTAAGGTGGAAGATTTTTTTCAGGGTAAAAGGGATTTTGAAGAAGGAATGCTATCACTCCATTTTGCAAAGGCATGCTGTACCCTGTGGACAGCGCTTGATTGGAGCCAATTTCTTCCTACAGCAGAACAATGACCCAAAGCACACGTCCAAACTGTGCCAGAACTATTTGTAGTTCTGATTATATGGTTGCAAGCTTAAACAGACTAAATGATTTTGTATTAACCAACCATAACTATGTCTCAAAGATTTTCTGAACATGTAATATAGATCTGCCAATATGGTTGCTAGGGTAAACAGTTTGGTTTCTAAGGTGGGGTCAGTAACGTAATATTAAGTCACCATCCACACTATAAATGACACTCACATGAGTGATGTAAATAAACCTCTGTGTGTGTATGATATACTGAGCCTGACAGATTGATATTCCCCATGTCATTATGTGTGATATAACCCAGAACCGTCATCTGTATGCATTTTTTTTTGTTGCTAGGGTCGTTGATGTTAAATAATTGTTTCATCATCACAATGAAGCACATTAACCAACCACATTCATCAAAGATGTTCTGAACTTGTAATATAGATCGGCTGATATGGTTGCCAAGTTGAACTTTTTGGTTTCTAGGGTGGGGTCAGTGATGTAATATTTAGCCCCAGCCCCAAACTATGACACCCATATGAGTGAAGTTAACCAACCCCTGCGGGTACTGAAACTGAAATACAGCTCTGCAGCTTTGGTTGCTTGGATAAACAATTTGGTTGCCAAGCAAGCGTCAGTGACCATATATCCCGTCATTATGTCACGACCGGGTTTCAAACCCAGGTCTCTGGTGTGGAGACTGGAGTGTGAACCACTGAGCCAAAAAGCAATCCAGGATACAAGGATTTATTTAAAAAAATTTCAACTTCAAGATTCTTCTCAATTAAAAAAAAGGTAATATATCCAAACACTCAACTCAGATTCTTCTCGGGATGAGGAATAAAAATATTCAGTATAACAAACCTAAAGAAAACTCTACGAGGGTAGAAAACAAAAAGACTAAAAGGCAACAGAAGAAAATAAAACAGTCTTACTGGACGTAGCTCAAGAGACCAAGGAAATCCACTGCAAGTTCACTGAAGCTGACTCAAAAACCGAGTGAAGACCAAAGAAAAAGTGACAGCTTAAATATACAGGCTGTAACAAGTCACAGGTGATACAAATAAAGTAAACTAGAACACACGAGGAAGAACAGAAGGCAGAGGGGAAACACGAGGACCTCTAGGGGAATGGAGAAAAAGTGCAGATAGTGAAACATTAGAGTGATATACATTTAATATAGATTTTATTTGTAAACATCCTAGATTATTTGTACATTTTCAAATTATCTAACAACTTTTCATTTTAATTAAATATGGCAATAATTAGTACAATAATAAAATATTACTCAGCAGCAAATTATAAAAGCAGCACGACTTAATCGTCATCTTAAAAATTCATTTATTCCTGTCAATTCATTTGTCATCTCCATTTATGATATCAATTAATCTGCCACCGACAGCACTGTTGTGCTCAAATAATTATTTATTTATTTAGAGTAAGAGAGAGAGAGAGAGAGAGAGAGAATGCTAATGTTGTTATTCCTATAAATTACTGAAGGTGAGGTGAACAGAATTCCAATGGCTTGCAGCAATATTCACAAATGACTCCACTTCTAATTCAAAACAGCTTCTAAAACAGAGAGGAGTGTATACAATTACAAGCAATTTACCAACAGCAGAGGAATGCATTCTGGAAAGAGAGAGAGAGAGCGAGAGAAGGAACTGCATCAAATCCGTCCGTTGGATTCAAATGCAGCTCATAAAAAATGCAAATGAAATTCAATGTTGTTGCAATGCTCTGGAAACAAATATGGGGATTAATGGAGTGCTGTGGAGCGCATAGTCATGCAAAACTCTATTGACAGGCAAAGCAGCACATAGGGAGAAAGAGGGAGAGAGAAGGGAGGGGGGGGTCATCAATCTGCTCCACTCAAACTGTCAGCAAGCAGAGGAAATCTGATCCTGAAAGACACAATCTGTGAGGAAAATGATTCTGAACATGCTCTCCATCGTTTATGACGGCTGGAAAGAGCTCTGTATTTTAGAGAGATTGCAAAGATACCAAAATTAGTTTCTCAGGTTCCAAGGAAATTGGTAAAAAAAAATTAAAATCACCTAGACTGACTGTTTTCAGATGTGTTTCAGGTTTGAACACAAGGGTATTTTAAAATTAATTTTCTTTAACACACATCATCCCAACTAAACATACACGGATTAATAAATGGATCATATTTGAATTATAAATGAAGCTCAGAAAAATCAAAAACATGGAAATGCGTCATGATAAAATGAATAAAGGTTGAAGGTTTTTGCAATAAATTTGTAAGAATTTAAATTTATCAGAAATGTAATTTTTATCAGTTCCATCTATGTTTTAGACGTGTCTTAAAATAATAATAATAATAATAATAATAATAATAATTAACAAATATTTGTGAATTAAAAAAAGAGATTTTTTTCATATCCTGTTGTGCTTGTTACTGGGTTTCAAACGTTACCTGCCAAATCACATTTCTGTTCCCAAAAATAAGGGTGATGTTTCTAAACAATGGAGGAGATGCTCCAGACCAATTCCACATGACTGTATACTAGCTCTGTTCCTTTCAAAGGCTGAGACATTCCTGAATATGAGTAAAGTTGGCACTGCAATACACTAAAAGAATTTTGGCAGATATTTAACTTATTTGAACAGTGTTATCTTAACTAACCAAGTGTTATGTCCAACATTAAAAGAATAGTTGTGAAATCAAATGAAAAAGTTACGCTGCAATACATCAGCTGTCCACTTGAGGCTCGTGGCAGTAGTGAGCAGATTCCTAATAACTCCCATTTTAAACTACATTTTTGCTCAAAATTTATAGCAGAATAAATTTACCTTTAAAGTTGTTTTTTTTTACTTTACTCACTTTTTTTACTTTACTCACGTACTTAACTCCACACTCACGAGTGAAACTGCAGAGCTGCCGTTTCTCACACATTGAACGTAAGACTCACGCATTTGAGTAATCTCTCATGCCACACCTCCGATTTCTCACGCTAAAATAAATTTCCAGATGTGAAATGGGCGGAGCTAATAGTTTATCTGTGATCTGTTTCTTGAGCCTGATGATAAAAGATGATAATGATCTAAATGCTTCATCTTCAGTCTGTGAGGGATTTTTTTTTCGCTAAACAAATGACAAAAATGCTATTTTTCTTTATTCACTTGGACAGTTTGATCCTTCATTAATGGAGCTTTCATAAGCTGACAAAAATCAAAAGGATTTATATAAGAACAACAAGCATACAATTGTTTCTAAGTAACTTAATCGTCACTTGAATAAGTTATAAATAACGAGTTATTTAACATTACATTTGATTACATTGTTTTACATTTATAAGTTACATCTGGCCCTTTGAGGACAGCCATTATGCTAAAGTGGCCCTCTGTGAAAATGAGTTTGACACCCCTGATGTACAGGAAAACTGACGTAATCCATAATGTTTTTAAAATTGTGCGAATTTGCAGATCAAGTACTGATAATTACAATTACTGAAAGGAATGAGTAAATTTGGAAAAGACTGAAATACACTGCAATGCACAAAAAAAATATTTTTGGCACACATTACCTTATTCGAATAGCTTTATCTTAACTAACCTTAGAAGATAAGTTGCAAAATCAATTACTAGGAAATGCAGAAATGTCCATCATAATAAAGTAAATTCAATGATCTAGTTTTCATTGCAGGGTTGACAAGAACACACTCAAAAATGAACAAATTCATTAATTTTATAAAGACACAATTAAATAAATAGTAAAGTTCAGCTGCAGTTCATCAACTGTTCACTTGAGGCTGGAAGCAGTAGTGAGCAGACTCCCGTTGACTGAAATCACATTTAAAGTTGTTTTAATTTTATTTTCAAACACTAATTTTGTCTTACATTTGAACTGTGAGATGCTTCTCAATGCAATTTTCCATTAAAAATTTTATTGACACAAATAAACAATCAGTGAAGTTCAGCTGCAGTTCACCAACTTTCCACTTGAAGCTTGTGTCACTAGTGAGCACAATCTGATTGAATCTGATTTTAATGCACTTTACATCAAGTTTTTTTTTAATAGCACGTTTTGTTTCTGGTAAATTGTGATGACATTTAAATTGTTGTTGTTTTAATTTATATTAAGCTTAAACTTTCTTACCTCGACGTCTGCCCCTGCACAAGTTCGCAATACATACTGATCTGTTGGAGCCTCCTAGTACCTTAGTAACGCGTTGATCCTGGAGGGCTGGTGTCCTGCAGAGTTTAGCTCAAACTTGCCTCAACTCACATGTCTGGACGTTTCTAGTACTCCTAGCAAGACCTTAATTAACTGCTTGAGGTGTTTGATTCGGATTGGATGTGAAACTTGGTGAACTCTGGTCTAGAGGTTCACTTGAAGGAATTAGTTGTGATTAGTTGAACATTTCACTTAAAAGTGGAAATGTCTATCATAACACAATTGGCCAATATGAACTTGTATACTCTACTATTGTGGATGTTTACTATTGCTAGTTTTACTTTGATTGATAAGCACAAAAAGGTGCATTAACGTCTCTTACATATATAGCGATATAGCGACCTCATTCTAAAGTGTATTTTATCTGATAGGGGACTGTGCATGTGTTCATCTTCACCTCTCATGTCGAAGTGTGTCACTGCGCAGCTGATGATTGAAGGTCTGCATGAATGCACTTGCTATTAGAGTCTCAAAGAAAGGCCTTTAATCATTGGCTGACGTGAGGTTTACAGAAGCATGCTCCTCCAATCAATAGGTGGCTCTCCAACAGTGCTGCTTTAATAAAAGCTGCAGAGCAGAGTTACCGCTGGATAAAAATCTGAAAACAACACAATCACCTCAATATTCAATAAATTTAGCACAAATAAAACTATGATGAATTTTAGCACAAATAATAACATGCAGAAATGTTATGCAAAGTACTGATATTAATGCTAACTTTTAATGTTTAAAATTACAATACAAAACTTTATTTCTTAGTCATAATGTTTAGCCCTAAACATATCTATTAGATAGACTAATATAGAACCATGGAAGAATGATGGATGTGTCTTATTACCTGAAGCAAAGATATCGTTCTGGTTATATGGTTGCTAGGGTACACACTCTGGTTACTAGGGAGGGGTCACTGCATTATACATTCAACAGATGCGTTGAAATCAAAGCGAATAACATTTCAAGGAATGTTAATTAATTTCACTCTTGCCACTATCGGCGCTATTAAACCAACCACTGCTTTCTTACTTTGCTGAGGCTAAGATATAGATCTCAGGAAGTGGTTGCTAGGGTAAAAAGTCTGGTTTCTGGGGAAGGGTCGTTGATGTCATGTAGTTTTATCATTTTCCCTATGCACAACATCAACCAACCCCCAATCAATTAGATCTTATGTCAATTAGACATAGCCTAATAGCAAGTGTTGGTAGGGTTAAACAGTCTGGTTGCTAAGGAGGGGTCTGTGATGTAATATTAAATCCTCCCGCACTATGATTGACACCCCTATGATTGATATAAAATAACCACTATGTTTATCTTACTATGAAGGTGGAATGCAGATCTACTGATATTTTTGCTAGGATAAACAAATTGGTTGCCATGGAGGGGGTCAAATGACCATGTGATGCATCTCTATTAATATATATGGGAATTTTTTTATATATTATTATTAGTGATTTTACAGCTTTATAAGATCACACTAAAAGATAGTATATTAATTTATGTAACTAATACAAATATACCAATATAATAATGTCTATATGAATTGAATTTAAGACAAATATAGAGATATTTAATCCTCAGTAAATCATTGAGAAACAAAGAACAGTACAACTTTAAGCAAATACAATTTTAACCAACCCCTGTGTTTTTGATACATACATATATACA
This sequence comes from Danionella cerebrum, assembly GCA_007224835.1. Lineage (NCBI taxonomy): Eukaryota > Metazoa > Chordata > Actinopteri > Cypriniformes > Danionidae > Danionella > Danionella cerebrum. The sequence goes on along the minus strand of SRMA01026174.1, from coordinate 23,968 downwards.
ACTTTGGTTGCTTGGGTAATTTTCTGAGGCATAAATATAGAATTATTAATCGAGCTAGCTATTCACCCGCCCACCATGCAGACATACACGTTGTGTTCTTTGACAAGCATTATATAATTTATCTACTTGACAAAAAACACAAATATTTAATACAAATTACTAATAATAATTATAGCACTGATTTTTAACAAATTATTATACCAAGTTACATAAAATATTACACTTTTGGGAAAATGTTTGAAACATTTTAATACCTGTAAAATATGTTTTGTTGTACATATTTACAAAAAATGATGGATGTGTTAAAATTCTTCTCTGACGATGTTTTCTCTAAATAATTGCCAGGAATTTGTTCATTTAGTTCCCTTGATGACAAGCCCCTCCCCCACAAATCATATTAATATCTCTTGATTCACATTTATCAAATCATTCAGAAGTCTCCTCAGCTCCCCTGGATTAAGCTTCTGCTTTATGAAGCATGAATGTGATCACATTCATAATCACCAGCTGCCCCTCGTGACTGGAGATAAAACATTGCATAAGACATAAAAATAGCTGACGTAAATGTTACATCCTGTAATTTATTCCATATGCCACAACTTTGAGGGCGAAGACGTATATTATAAAACGTAACATCAATATCCTCATGGCTAAACCATCCAAATAAAAATACAAACGCAGAGGTTTTCTAATCAATTGTACATTTATGCGCTAAAGATCTGTAACTGTCTTCAAAGGGTGAAAGGAGGAGCCTAATGTAGAATTGTTTCATAAAAGCAGCCTAACTTATATCGTCGGAAAAAGGCAACGTTTGTGTTGCTAACGAGCCATATAAATTCTTTAGCTCCGGTTAAAAACGTCGCTTTTATATTTCTTCCCGTTTGTTCGAAAAAGACACACAATACAGCTATTAACGATCTGTATTTAGAATCACACCGCGGCCATAATGGCACATAATATTAATGTTTCCATTGAAATATGTCAACAGCGTCATAAAAGCCATTCCGAATTATCACAATCGCAATAACATCCGGACTCATCAGGATTGTTTCTAATTACAGTTTGTGTAATTAATAAATGGTTATTGTACAGTAAATGCAGACGAAAAATAAAAGGAAGAATCTCTGCAGGAAATGTGAGTAAACGCACACAAACCTCCTTTTTTGCGCAGGTCCTTACAGATAGGTAGAGAGAAAATCGAGGACTTTATCAAAATAACAATTGGTATTATAGCTTTAAAAAATCGGGTATTCCCAAAATCAATAGCGCATTTTGGTCCCTTTCTATAAAAGGGACAAATATGTCGAAAGATAAGTTTTATATTTTTTAAAACGATTTTGAGTATATGAAGTGTATCACGTGAACGTGACTCGATTCACATTTACGTATTTATTATGAGCTTATCTGATCATAAAATGTACAGAAATTACCCAGTGTCGAAGAGAACATGCCAAATAAATATTAGACATTAAATTTGAACATTTTACGAGGGAAATTTTCACACTGCGTCGGTTTCATATTGAAGGTCGTGGCGCTGCGGAGCGCGTTGATATTGTGTTCTTCCAGGACCTTGTGTGATCCATTCAAGCCAACAAGTTTGGAGAGAATGTTTGAGTTTAATCAACTCAATTCAGACCAACGAGATGGAGCCCGACTCACTCCTGGTAATATCATCCACTCAACCGCTATTAATATCACCACACGCTCGGGTTTAGCCATAGAGTACGATAGAGGATCCCTTTAGCAAACTTTACGACACAAAAGTTCATATTTTAATATCCATATTTACATATAAATGTGATTTATCGCGTCGCCTCAGACACCGTGTTATATAAACGTGTCGCGGGAAATATAAACATGCCATGTCTGTTTTTGTTTCCGCAGTGGGTAGGCTCTCCTTGTGGTTTACACGGACCGTACATTTTCTACAAGGCTTTTCGCTTTCACCTTGAAGGCAAATCGAGGATTTTGTCGCTTGGAGATTTTTTCTTGGTCAGATGTAAAGCAGGGGACCCGATCTGCATAGCCGAACTGCAGCTCTTATGGGAAGAAAGGACAACCAAGCAACTTCTATCGAGCTCCAAACTTTATTTTCTCCCACAAGATACCCCCCAGGGCAGAAATGTCACGCATGGAGAGGTAACATGCAACATTTACTCTTGTTCCCCTGTGCTCTGTGAAGGGCTCCGTCCCTCTGCTTCGTTTATTTGTGTGATATCGGTGAAATCTGAGCGTTTGCCATCAACGCGTCGCGTTTAATATTAGCCGCGCGTTCATTAAAGCGTCCTTGTGTTCATTTCGCATCAGCTCATTTGCATACGAGCGTTTAACGCGTGCTTTCTCATGGTGAGAATGATGCTATTGTGTGAAGTTGTCACATTAGTGCTGGGTGCATTTGATAAAAGCAGTGCGGAAACCCTAATAAAGGCAAAAAGCGCCTCGTTGTGGCGTAGCGATCTGCTGAATTGTGATTAAACTGTTTGCTTTCTGATGATGAGACGAATAAAGAAGCGATGTGCTCGATATCTGATGTGCTCCCTGCCAGATTATATCAATATATTGGAATTGATAAACAGCAGCTCGCTGATCAAGCAGCAGCGAGTGACATTTATGAAGGTTATTATGTCAAAGTGCTGCAGCTTCAATGCTATATCACATATAAGCTGCTGAAATGTGTTTGCACGACAGAAAAAATGTGCTTTCTGGGGATTTAACCCTTTACTGGGCTGAAACATTGTTCCTGTACAATGGAGTGTTTGTTTATGCAGCTTGTGTTTATGTAAGCTTTCACTTAGTTTAATTATAACGGGCTCATATTGTTTTTGGAGCGCTGTGCTCAATAAAAAAGTAGGATTATATTATTGTGTAATATATATTTCAAGGATTCATAAACATTATCTTGAATCTTCTAAAATAAAGATGTTTGCATTTGCAATTGCCGGTTAATTTCTACCACATTAGATTTCAATGTAAATATTTCAATAGTTTCACAGTAGTTTCAAGTCTCTTAGTTTCATTTTCTCCATACCCCTTCAAATACCCTCAAAAATAGGCACCCATGTGTGGTTTAGATAGTGATCTAATATTCGTTTATTGACAAATTACAGATGTAGTTTTGTAGGAAAACTATGCAGCCCTTCTCCAGATGTTTTGATGGCACTTTTAGCGTTAGCTTAGCATAGAACATTGAATCATATTGGATGAGTTGCATGATCAGATAAGATTGTATATTTTCACCATATCTTTCCTGTTTAAAGTCTGTCTAGTTTAGAGTTTCATGGTGTTGTAATACCAGTTGAATCTTTTTTTGTGTTTACCTGACCATTATGCTGAAATTGAGGATTGTTGGGCAATATTAACCTCATTTAGTTTTTCACAGGCCTTCTCAACAAGATGAAACTCTAAAATAGCCAAGTTTTAAATTAGAAAAATAGTGTATTAATTTGAAAAACAACTCTCTAGCTGTTCTCCAGATTTATCAATTGAATGTTTAGCATTAGCTTAGCATAGATCATTTAATCCAATTTGACCAGTAGCGTGATCTGAAGTCACTCTACATTTACACAATAAGTTTCATTGCGTTGTAAGACAAGTGGAAACTTAAATGTTGTGAATGAGAACAATGAGTTTTAAATCAGAAAAAAACATGTATTATTATGAAAACAACCATTCAGATGTTCTCCAGATCTATTGATTGCATGTTTAGCATTAGCTTGGCATAGATCATTAAATCCAATTAGACCAGTAGCATAATCAGAACTAGATTCTAAATTCATTCAATATTTTTCCCGATTTAATTCTTTATTAATTTAAAGTTATATAGTGTTTTTAAAGATCAGTTGAGCATAAGTGTTGCTATTTTGGAGTATATTTCTAACATCAGACTACAAATAACAACATATTTATTAAACAACATGTATATAACAACATTATTATTTGTTTGTCTCACTCTAAATTTTAAATAGTTGGTTATGCAGCTGGTTTTCATTGAGATAAATTATTATGAGCTCGAATTGGTTTTTGAGTGCTTTGCTTAGTAAATAGTGTTGTACCAAGCAGGATTATATTATTGTATATTAATATGTTGATTCATTCCTAAATATTACCATGAGTATTATTACATTTATGTATAATTGCATTTATGTATTTAGCAGACGCACTTCTCCCAAGTGATTTACAGTTTGGAGTAAACAAAAGCAGTTGTTGTAATTATTTTTTCGTACACAAAAAAATTGTTTGCATTTGCAGTTCAGTAAAATTTCTTCCAGATTATCTCTTGAAACAAAACCTTCTTAAAGGAACAGTCTTTGATTTTCTCCACTCAAAAATGTGACCTGGCAGATTTGCTGAATGTAATTTTTGTCTGATTTTAGGTACAATCAATCCGGTTTACTTTTTAAAGCAGTCTATTTGATCAGATGCATAATGGGTGATATTAAAAAATCATCTTGTTTGAACATTTTCTTTTTAGAGTGCAATGTTTACTGTTTTGTAAACTATTAAGTCGCATGCTCAGAAAGATTCTACAGTTATGTTTTTTGTTGTACAATGATAATGATGTAATGTCGTTCTATCAATGTCTGTCTTCACAACACAATGTAGCTCTAAAAGTGCCAACTTTAAAATTGAACAAGTATTGTATAAATATGGAAAGTCTTTGATAATTTTATACTGAAATGCTACTGGTCTAATTGTATTCAATGGTCTATGCTAAGCTAATGCTAAAAGTGCCATCACAAGATGTGAAGTTGGACCAAACTGTAAAACACTATTTATCATCTCTACGGATGACAATGTCGAATAAAACAACACAACCTGTTGGTGTTTGCTTGATATGTACAGTATAAATGAAAAGGCAACTCCTTCAGATGTTTGTTACGTACGTCTCCGAATTGAAACACACCATTTTTTTTCATGACTTTGAAAGGGTTGAAGATAATTTCATATCTTTTACACATTCATTGTCTTAATTTGTCGTAAGGACGGTTTTAATAAACTGTGCCTATTTTGTATTAGTTTATGAACTAATTAGTATTAGTTTGTATTAGTTTTAGATGTTGTTTATGAAAAATGCAATAATTTTGAACAGTAAAATGAAAATAATAATAATAATTAAATCACACTCTTCTAGATGACTCGTACAGCAAAGTTTACATTTTATTTTTTACATTATTGTTTCACATTATTATTTCTGGCATATTTGACATTAACAAGCACTCATATGAGGTAGTAGCTAGGGAAAGTGTGTGGATTTTTTTCTTTACAAAAATACTGGATGTTATTTACTTTCATTATCTTTGATTAATATTTTAATATTACAAATAGTTAGTTTAACTATTACAAATAGTTCATTTTTAATAACATCAAACCTAAGAGTTTGATGGTGCTCACATAAAATTTTTAGAAACCTGTAGATTTTTTTATAAAGTCGCTCCAATATAATTTTTTTCTAGCTCTTAACAATTTAATGTACCACCATTTTTGACCACCTTTTTTGTCCATCATGAGCCCCACCTGTTTCAGGAATCAAACGGGTGTGAACCTGATTGCAGAGTTGGTTGGGATGTGGGTGTGGTTCGGCTTTTTTTTTTTGGCTTTTTGAACAAATATCAAAGATTACTGCTTCAAAAACCTGCACTGAAGTGCGATGAAAGTCCTGCCCAATCGTAAACGGCATTGGCAGACAAATGCAAACTGTGTTGATTTGCAATGCTCAGGTCCACCATCCTCCAGTTCTCTTAGCTTTTTAGAAGAAATCCAAACCCAAAGTTTTAACGTGCACCTTTGCACCATGGAAACAACACTTGCGTTCCATTCCATCCTCCAAACTACTGTGCAGTCTTAGTTAAGAAGAGCAAGTCGTCATTAATAATTTATACACCTCTTCTTTATGATTAAAATACAGATGTGTCATAGTTGCCGTATAGGACAAAAAATACGTCACATCATGAGAAATTTCCTTTCAAACAGGAAGTCAGCAATCACAAACAAAAGATAGAAAGTACACGGTTTTACCCACAATTGAATGTAACAGACAATGCGTTTATCATAAATAATGTTCAATGCATTGTACAATCGTATTACATCCTGTGTATCGTGGCCCTTTCACAAAAGAAGTGGAGGGTTGGTGATGCAAAGCTTCGAAAACTGAATGTAGCACTTGGCCGAGGCCAGCCGCTAACAATATATTTGGAGCCTTCCTTTTATTATGCAAAAGAAAAGTTGTGTTAAATGTCATGTTAAAAAGTATTAACATAAGGATTTTAAAAGTCTGAATACTGAATAGCTGTTAAATAAATACTGTAAATATGGTGTCCCTACTTCGTGGATTTTCAGCTATCGCGGTCAGTTCTGGAACCTACCGCGATAAACGAGGGTTCACTGTATAGTATTTTTGCCACACCCACCCTGAGTCCTAATTAAGACGTATATCTCATGTTTTACATAAGTGTTTCTTTACATGACCATTGAAATGTATTCAACGGTCCGAGTGCACGGTGTATATTGTTTGTCGATGAAACAGCTTAGCGTTTGTTGTGTTGCATCACATCTGCTGTTTTAACAAAGCAGCACAGTTCACCTGTAACATGGCTAATGTAACTAGGTCTGTACCTGTTTTATCTTGCACTGCTCATGTAATCACCCATCCCGAATACAAAAAAGACAATCTGCTTTGTGCAAACCACCTCCTCCTCCTCCTCCCTCGTGGAGCAGGATCAAATAGCCTTTTCATAATAATCAACAGGTTCTGTGCAGAGCCCTACTGAAATGTCAAGGTTACTTTCCTGAAATATTATCAATATTAGGTGGAAACACAAACTGTTGCCAGCCTCGACCTTGAAAACGTGTTGCGTACACACGGCGTAACGAGGTGTTACTGAAGAAAAGCATTAGTCTTAATGCGCTGTTTGTTCAGTTGATCAGAGCCATGTCCTCGTTCCTACTGACTCCCATCCCCCAGTCGCTAGTAATGCCAATTATTTGCTTTTCAAATTTATTACGCATTCATGACTGCTGATCTCCAAACGGCCCGGGAGATAGGATTACTAGCCAAGGACAATGTGCCACTCTTCGGTATACTTTACAGTTTGGAGAAAATGCTGTGTTGCATTGGCTGTTTGTCACTTTGAGGACACAGCTACCTTGTTGTTGTTAAAGAGCTTCTATTATCGATTCTGAAATGGGTTATTATTTGTTTTTTGGCGTCTCCAACAGCTGATTGATACTCATGCATATAATAAAATATTTGCTGATTTTTTTAATCACATTTTTACAAATGATGCAATCCTACAAACCTATTCTTTATACGATTTGCTGTGATTGTATAGTGTGTTTAAATAAATAGAAATATTTTATACATGTCTTAGCAAAATTAGCTTACAGCTGTTTGGTAAACTAGATCTGGGATGACTTTTTATTAATTTCTCTAGTACAAAATAAACAATATTTCTGTACAATTCATCCTAAATCCAAGTAGTGAGAGAGAGATCTCCATTACGGGTAGAATCGAATAATATGAGGCATTCGTACACATGTGCTTTGGGACATGTGCAAATTGAATGGTTCAGCTTTTTAAAAGAGAGAGATGGAGAGAGAGAGAGAGACATAATCCGGCACAACAGCAGACTGTTAAAGGTCTATCAAGAAAAAAACATTTTCTTTATTCCTTAACCTTTTGCTTACCTAAACCTTCTTAATAGTTTTTCTTTTGGGTTTAAGACAGTTTTGTATAATTAGCTAACAACCCCTGAAGATACACCTTCATAATCGTAAAAGGAAAAGACAAAGATCATGTTTTTATGTTAATACTAAAATAAAGTAAAAATCTGGGGAGCTTTCAAGTTAAATTCTTTTTGCTATAACAACTGTTACACCAAATGTCAATCATATGTTGAATTGAAAGTATTTTCTTATATAAAAAAAGTTATTTGTATAACGACAATCTTTAAAGCTGTTTACTCCTGAACACCAAAGAATGAGCTCAGAAATACAACACCACCCTGGATGATTACATAACACAAACTCTGGTCAGAGTAAATCAATTATCTCCTAAGAAAGCAATTTTCAAAATGTACCACGTACTCAAAATAATGTAATAATATACTGTACTGATAAAAGGTTTACATAAAAAACATGTAAACGAAATCAAACGAATACCACTCTTTTCAGTGATTCTTTGGAAAAAAGCTTGGGTAGGTTGTTCCAAACACCTCGGAGAATTAAAGGCTTCTACGCGGCGATCCGAAGTTTCGTGCGACAATGCGCCCTGATCGAAAAACATGAGCACTAACGTCAATGAAAAAGAGTTTTCTCGAGGAGATTGACCAATGACCATCAAAAGAGTTGGACCAACGTGCCAAAAGAGCCATTTTTCATAGCGACTTCATACAGGAAACGGGAAAGAAATAGCCAGTCAAGAGCATTTCTGTGCACCCAATTTTGATGTTTTTCTGGATACTTGAGTCACTTGGCCTTGTTTCCACATTGGAGACATTACTTTTTGGCAGCAAATTTACCAAGAAGACCACTTCTACCCAGACTATCCAGTTTCTGCTGGTTTCAAAGTGTAATAAGCTAGATGCGTTTCTTTGGATTGTCTACAATCCTCAAGGTTGCCTTTTTCTTTAAAACCGCTCAAACAGCACATGTAAAAAGGCGATAAATAAAACTTGTAAAAATAGATTAAAGATGCACCTTTTTTATTTTTACATTTAACAATTCTTTAAAACGTGTAGAAATCTTGTTTCTTGGTGAGTTTGAATAAATATTTTTTAAGAGTAATTACAGAGCACAAAAACACATGTACTACTTCTCCTGTACATGATTTTGGTTAAATCACACACTATTCTACATGTTTAATGGTTTTATTCATGTTCTAACAAGTATTGTGCTGAAAGACACTGAAAAGTCTTTTGTGCGTTCCCAGTCTACTTGCTAAATGAGACATGGCGAATTAAAATAACAATGTGATTAAGTGTCAGCCGAAGCACCTGCAGTAACATGAGCTTCACAACTCTGCAGCCTCACATGCACTCAGCAGATCGTCCAATTAAATTACATTTGCATTTGCAGCGAATCACCCTGGTGACCGCTGATGAAGTTAATCAGAGAAGCTAACGTTCATTGCTCGGTTAAAGAATAGCAGACAGTCGTCCGGTTTACCAGCAGGTTGAGGACAGCAGAAGTTCTTATACTGAATGTGGCATGCGGCAACAGCCTGCTGATGGCAAATACTTCAATTAAATTCAGTTATTACCAGCTAATTAGCAAATAAATGTGATTTTGTGCAGACAAAAATAAGCAAGAACCTTAAACTTACAGTTTAAAAGTCGACGAATGGAATTATAACAAGTAAAATAAATGAAGCAAAATATTAAGTTTGATTTCAAAACTTTGAAAAGAGATTTATTTTGGTTTCAAACCGTAGTAATCGGTATGATTCTTTAGTAACATAAAACAAAATGATACAAAAAAACTGTATAAAAATAGATATTGGCTTATAAAAGTGCTGTTTAAAAGCATTTTTATAAATGTTCCTAATATCATTTTGAGTAACAGACAAACCCCCATGTCTCTATGACTTGCCTAAGCTGAGATAGAGATATGGAAAATTGGTTGCTATGGAGGGGTCAGTGACATGATATTCCCTATGTCACTGTGTAGAACACTACATATCTATCTTTTACCAAAGTTGAGATATAGCTAATGTGGTTGCTAGGGTAAACAGTTTGGTTGCTTGGGATTTCTTAGTGATAAAAAAAAGAAGAAGCTGGAACTATGATTAACAATGAGAAACCCCGGTTTCTCTAGGATGTTTTATTTTCAATGATAAATAGTTAACCTCATCTTCAGCCTGGGCTTCAAATACCTTTGCAAAGTGGTTGGTTTATTCTTGCACAGACTGATAACCTACACAAGTTTGGTCAGGCTGAAGTTTTTATGAGTTGATCAGGTTTAGTTAAACACATTTTTTACCCCGTGATGAGTCAATAGAAAATTTCCGAACATTCACAACGATTTCCCAGAATACCTTTAGTGGTACCAGTCTGAAAAGATATAGCAACCAAAGTCTGATCTACATTGAAAAAAACAACAACATTGGTTTAGTCAATTCCCTCTTAAAGTACGCTAAAATCGTATTCGGTTCGGTACAGTGTCTTGGAGAGTTTGGTTCATTCGGTTCGGTACAAAACAATAAGAACTTACATAATCTTTATTTTGAAAAGCTGCCAATACACAGTAGAATTCTTGCATAAAATAAATAAAAGTGACACATTTGGGTGATATTTTAAATAAATTTCACTCTTTATAAAGAAAAACACATTTTTTTAAATAAAAAATGAAATACTGCAACTAGTTAGGATAGATTACCTATCCAAATTTTCTGTAGAGAGCATAGATCTGGTTGCAGTGACTACCTCCAGCAGTAGAAAATGTTAGATGTGTTGCCTGCCACATACCCGATCTCCGTGGAACAATGTCGGCATACAACTTTAAATTTATCCACTCGTCTATCCCCGTTATGTCAAAGTGTTCCCAAACAGGAGACCGTAGTGAGGTGTCTTCAAGCGCTGGCTTCTCTTTCTCTGTGTCCATTTCTCACAGTTACTCGTGCAGCGCTACTGTGCTTCACTCAATAGCGTCCGTGTGGACACTCGCCTAGGAACATTGTTCCGCTGCGCTTAATATCGCGCTAATAATACATTTATATAATTTAATAAAAATACAGAAACGGTACGCAAGTGTACCGAACCGAACAGGCCGTACCGAAACGGTTCAATACATACCGTGAACCGTTACACCCCTAATATCAAGTTTGTAATTTGTATATCAACAAATATACATTACATTATCAACAATATACATTGTATATCAACTATGACAAAAAAATGCTATTTAAACAGTGTGTTCATGACACAATTATTGTTTTTTTTCATTATGAAATTAATAGTGTAAGAAGTAACCAGGTGATGAATAGCTGCAGTACTTTTCTGACTGCCCACAGAGTTTTGCACTGAATTTGAGACACATTCACAGAAGCTTTTTTCAATAAATATTGCAGTTTTTATAAGACGAGCAGCGCTAGTGTAGAGAGGTACAGCGTCCATACCCCTGTAAAGACCTAGTGTTATTTTCAGCCTGTGTTTATGTATGCAAAATAATTGTTATAGTGTTGGAGTTCTATTGGCTGTAAAACCCTCCAGCAAAACCATTGGAAGGATCTCATCTGACAAGTTTCTGAGAATCGATGACAATTGATGAACATTCCTTCCCATTTGAATGCTCAACGGCCAAGACTTTATTTAACCGCAACACCACTGGCGACGTGCTAATGTTTAATGACCATGTGTATGCAAACAGTGATAAAACAGAGACCACTCCGCTCTTGCTTTTTGCAGTCAGGTGATGTCATTTCCCCTCTGGCTGGGGTTAGTCATTCATTAGAAGATGAATGTCCTGCAGTCATCCCTTTCAGCTGGCAGCCGGCCGGCAAAATTTAACACATAGACGAGCAGATTTTTTGCTTTATATAATCAGCTGTTTTTCTTGCCCTGTCTGAGCCAACAAATTCCTGGGCGTTCAGTCTTACTGTACTCCAACTCTGGAGTCTGGCTCGGGTTCAGGTGGAATGTTATGTTTCCTTTTGTTCCCTCTCAGTTAAAGCTTGCTCTCCTGAGACTTGTTTCATGTGAGCTGAATAGAAGGTTACTTTGTAAATTCTTTAAATAAAGTCTACATGATTGTGTTCAGCACGATCGCTTTTGTCTTAAAATGACAATATTAGAAGGACTACTCTCCACCGCCAAGCTCTCATACGTCATTGTTTTCACAAAAATTTTAATTTTCTTTAAAAAAAAAAAAGTAGGATGTTTTGGCAAAAGAAATGATCTGCAATGTTTTACAGCCTCTAATTGGACCCAGTTGTTCTAACATTTCTCTGGTTTCAGTAGACAGGAAGTGAGCCACTTGGGTTGCCCTACAACACTGGAGGTGACCAGTATTTTCTGGGCTTTGCCTGGGGTTACTGATGTGAAATAATGGCAGAATTAAAGTCTTTTGAACAGTGTGTCACTCCATGATCTGTACATGTTTGCAGCTCTATAACATTCTGGATGAACTAGAGATAAACCGATATTGTTTTTTCTGTTGCCGATGTTTAGAGGTCAGCTGATGGGCAATTATTAGTGCCAATATCAGGGTGATTTCCCTTCGTTTGCTGCTAAAATATCATACTAATAAGTGGGTGCACAACACTTTTGAACGTCGAACACCACCCTTTATTAATCACTGACTTTAAAGGTAAAAGGTAACCAAAAAATTCAACGAACTGACCAATTCGTGAATATATATGTATATGTATATAAATATTTCAGCCATTTACATAAAAGTATGAAAGCATTTTTCAAGCAGGATTTTTCAAGTTTGTTGGAACATAAAAAAATAAAAACTTGGTCAAATAAAATAAACAAAAACTCATTAAACTGGAAAATAAAGTGATGTATGAAATGAAATGATATACAGTAGCAACCAGCAACGTTTCTGTTTCATAAAAATGACACAGATGAAAAAAAAAGCACAAATCTAAAGTGCGTTGTAACTTTATGCGTTTCCGAATTCCTGCATTTTTAAATACAAGAAAATGATTCATAAAATGATAAATTTACAGAGTCGTTTAAAAATCTGGTAAAAAAAATAAACTTGTGTTAAAAGATGCTTTCAACCTGTTATTGGAGATTTCAAAAACCAAATAATCAACTTTTTTTAAGAAACATGATGCTGTGGGCTCTTAAAATTTTTAGCAGGAGGTAAGATGGCATAAAGAGAGCTGCCACAGACGTTTTTGGTAAGCAAGAGTGAGAAACTGTACTTGGGAAATATTGTCACCTGATTGCGGGGTTTAGATCGTCAACATGTTGAAACTTGTTTAGGTTGGAGTTAAACTTATATTAGTTCTGAGCCAGCTTAAATATCATTATTTTAAGAGTGACTGGAATTCTATTGTTAATTATGTTTAAAATGTTCAGGTGCATAATTAATTTTTGGTTATTTTGAGTAATGTTTCTTTTTGTATGTCTTGTCATTTAAAATCATGTCGATCTTATTTGTTTCATCCGTTTTAAGGAGAATTCACATTTATGTTTAAATAATTAATTTCCAAAGTTGATGATTAATTGATAAAATGTTTGTGATTTCAAAAATGACCCAAATAATCGTGATTGAACCGGTGTGCAAATGGTATACCACATAGAAAACAATTCTGGTTTTAAAGTTCTTTTATTGGTGAGGAAGTATTCATTGTATTACTTTATTGACAGGACACTTTAATCTTACAAATTCTATTATGGGTTAGGGCGCTATATCACAGGTCATATTCTCACAAATGGAGTCAACAAATATATAAAAAAATGCTAACCACCATGGCAGCATTGTGAAAAGATAAAAAGTTGCAGGTTGACAGACTTCACGCTGCCGGTTCTCTTCTATAGCGTTTATGTGACATAAGAGCAGATCTAAAGAGGGCTGGTGCTTTATAAATAGATTCCAGATCAGATTTCAGCCGGCATCGTGCACTTTGTTTAGCAGGCATCATTTGCATATCCATAGGAAACATCTGTACTTGACATTTATAGAAGATCAAATCCGTGTGTGACAGACGCCTCACATTTGAACTGCTTTAGGAAATTTAAATGTACTTTTTATGCTGAAAATAATTCAGGTCTGTCTGGTTTTAGTAAAACATTCACTTGGTTCTTTTGTGTTTGCCTCTAAAGGTATTGCTTAAACCACACTCATTGTATTCTCGCATGCCTCATAGTGGAACTTGAACTCTGTATAGAAATCCGTGCCCTCATTGAGAAATGTGTTTATGTTACATACACACGAGGTAGTCGAGGGTTTGCAGTTCAATCATCAAATACCTTCTTTAGAGCTTGGAATGAGCCTGATGAGACATCATCAAATTTTAAATCTGACTTGGTTCTTCATTTTCCAGACAAAACCTTCACAAAAAAAAGGTCATTTTTAGTTTCTCTCTTTTTTTAGTGTCATGTATGTGCGTGTGTGGTGGAAAATATCTGTCTTAAAATGCACACAAACTGTGCTAGATCTCATATCCTTTTTAATTTGATTTTTCAATTTAAAAATGAAATTAAAAAAAGAAAAACTATTTGTTTTTTCAATATGTTTTTTGTTGTTTGTTGTTTTAAAACCAAAAGCAACAATTAATTAAGTGCTCACACTGTTTTTTTTCACACGTGTAAAGTTAAAAAATAGAACTTACTTAAAAAATGTAGTTGTGTGTGTGTGTGTGTGTATACAGAATATAAATAATAAAAATATGTTTGAATAATAATAATAATAATAATAAGCAATAATACGTAAATATTTAAGATAACTAAATAAGTAGCAATTTCGGCGTATGGTCAAACTGTGCAAAAAAAAGGGACGATGAGTTCTTCATCTGAATATAAATAGCAGCAGTGACAAATTTAGAAACCATTGTGCAGTCTGAGCTGAGTTCAGCTTAGTGAACAGTATGTAGTTGAGTTGTTGAGTTGAGGTTAAAATAAGAGAATAAATAAAATTATTAACTATTAAAATTACTACAGCCATCAGACAGCATTTACTAAAGAGAAGAAACATTTATAGCGTTTCAGTAGTTTACCTTCACCCTCTATAATCCAAAGAATACAAAAACCATTGAAAATATGCTCTAATTGAAAAAATATTCAGTAATATGTTGTTTTTGTTTAGTTGTTAACAGATTGCCTAAAGTTGCAAACCAAATTACTACTCTAGTAATTAAAATAAATGAATAAAAAAACACTTCATGCTGCACAGCTTTGTATGCAAGCACAGTGCTAAACCCTCAGACAGGTTTTGCTATAGAGCAGGCCTATACCTTGTTCTTAAACAAACTAAATATATGATAGTAATAATAATAATAATACAGTTTGATGCACAAGTGCCTGCATGTTCTCCTGGGAGAGAGACGGCAACTTTTGTGTGCTGATGCGCATGCACGGACATGTTGGCGCAGATATAGAGCCGTCATTGACTACACTAGCTTAGCTAACGGTTGTGATGTCGGTTCATTGCTATTTGTTTTTATCTTTCACTACGTGAAGCAACTCTTCGTAGTTTACTAGTAATATATAGTAAATATATGGCCATAAGACGTTAACATATTACAATTTCAGCCATACGATTATCTCCCAGGACTCTTAAATCTTTTTTTTGGCTTGGGGTCCTTTACATGTGGGAACAGCATGTTCCGTTGCCCCAATAACACAGGGCTGCCCACGGATATGCCTGACTTTAAATCGGTGGTAAAATGCGGATATTAGCAGATGACGATATATTAAAAAAATAGCAAAATCACAGATAAGTCTTTTTATGCAATTTCCTATCAATATAACAGAATTGTTAAATGGCATTAGTGTGTTGTGAGTCAAGACAAATAAAAGTAGGGGTGTAACGGTACACTAAAATCGTATTCGGTTCGGTACAGTGTCTTGGAGAGCTCGGTTCGGTTTATTTTCGGTACAAAACAATAAGAGCTTACAAAATCTTTATTTTGAAAAGCTGCCAATACACAATAGAATTCTTGCATAAAATAAATAAAAGTGACACATTTGGGTGATATTTTAAATAAATTGCACTCTTTATAAAGAAAAACACATTTTTTAAATAAAAAAGAAAAACACATTTTAGGAAATACTGCAACTAGTTAGGACCTGAAAACTTTTAACACTAGCAACAGCTTCAGCTTGTATATCAACAAAACTAACTATCCAAGTTTTAAGTTTTTGGCTAAAAATATTAACCTATCCACATTTTCTGAAGAGAGCACAGATCTGGTTGCAGTGACAATATCTCCAGCAGTAGAAAATGTTAGATGTGTTGCCTGCCCGATCTCCGTGGAACAATGTCGGCATACAACTTTAAATTTATCCACTCGTCTATCCCCGTTATGTATTTTAACAGAGAAGCCAAAGTGTTCCCAAACAGGAGACCGTAGTGAGGTGGGAGGATCTTCAAGCTCTGGCTTCTCTTTCACTGTTACCATTTCTCACAGCTCCTCGTGCAGCTCTACTGTGTGTCACTCAATAGCGTCCGTGCGGAAACTCGCCTAGGAAGAATGTTCCGCTGCGCTTAATATCGCGCTAATAATAAATTTATATTATTTAATAAAAAAATATACCGAAAGAGTACGCAAGTGCACCGAACCGAACAGGCCGCACCAAAACGGTTCAATACATCCCCGTGAACCGTTACACCCCTACTTAAAAGCAACAAACACTAATTATGTGTTAAAAATATTTACATGGTATATTATCGCCAATTAGAACAATGTATATTTGGTAAATGCTATATTAAATCTAGATACAGATGTAATCAGAAATCGCAGTTCGTTTTTGACGAGTTATATCACATATCATAGGTACATTTCAGCAATAAAGTTGCAGGATCGTTTGAGCGTAGTCTATAACGTGACATAACAGTTGAATCGGTTCCCGTCAAGCATCTGGTTGAAAATCAGGTAAATTTGTTGATGGTGCACGCGCTCGTCCCCAGTTAACATGATCTCAAGTTCATCCACAGCACCATGTCTTTGCTGCCTCTGCTGTTGACCTGAGTAGAAAAGGTAGTTATTCCTAATTTAGTTTTAATAAGTAAGAATGAAAATGTGTATTTTCTTTATTTTTAAAATCCTTGATCATGTTATGATGGATGGGAAAATGTTCTGTTTTCAGTATGACATATAAACAAGAATATTGGGTCAAATTAAATGGGTTTTTTTTTTCAATTAAGAATCAAAAATTGAATTTGGACCAATTACCTCTAGTTGAGTTTAAAGAGCAATTCTTATATATAAATATTAAATAGTGCAGATTCAGAGTTTAGTTTGAAACCAATAATGAACAAAAAAAAAAAATCACTCAATACTTAACCAAATCATTCCGATCAGCTTCATTTGTGTTGAAGAGAAAGCACAGATCTAATTATTGTTTCTTGGTTGATGTGCATATATTTAATTTGGGTGAATTATTCCTGTTTATTCTAAAAAAATAAATAAATTCTGTTTTGATGAAACTTTCAAATTTTGGTCTGCGTAGGAAGTGTGTGGGACGTGTATTCTGGCATCAGCACATGTTTGTGCTTCTCAGATATGTGTTCAAAGGAAGTCGGCTCTCCTGTAACGTACTGTAACTTGTTATTTTCTTTGTTTACGTGCAAATATCTTCACTACTGACTCACGTTTTGGCAGCCTTGAAAATAGTCATTGGAATCTAAAAGGTCATTTAAAATCAAGAACGTGTTTGACAATAGACCAACATTAGGTTTATGTGTTGTGTATGTAGGTCTTAAACCTAATGATCTTTTTGTCACCAAAACAAAAGTAAATATAGTTTTTTTAAATCATAAATGGTGTTCCATCATTAAAACTAGCTCCCTCCAGGTTCCTCACAAACACTGCTGCACACGCTTCCAGGCAGACGAATGTGATTAAATTATGAGAAGTTGTTGTAATTGACTTCTCAAAACAGAAGTCCTCTGTGTTTATGTAAGAGTCACAGCTACTGACCTCAGGTCTTACTTTTCTGTAAAGTAGAAATCAGTAACATGAACCATCCTAAATTGCTTGAAAATTTATAACTGGGATAAAAAAATGTAGTTTTCATTAAGTCAACATGGAAAAATATTACATTCATAATTGAAGGAGCAAACTGTATTTTAATTGAGACAAGAAACAAATTGTTCATTATTAAAGTGTCTGTTTTAAAAAGTTGCCTCACTTATTTAAGTTTACACAACATTTAATAACTTGAAAAGTATGGAAATATGTAAAAACACTTGTTTACGCACTAGGGGTGTAACGGTTCACGGGGATGTATTGAACCGTTTCGGTACGGCCTGTTCGGTTCGGTACACTTACGTACCGTTTCGGTATTCAGTATTTTTATTAAATAATATAAATCTAATATTAGCGCGGTATTAAGCGCAGCGGAACAATGTTCCTAGGCGAGTTTCCGCATGGACGCTATTGAGTGACGAGCACGAGTAGGAAAATGGCATCATTCTCTGTTAAAAGACATAACGGGGATAGACGAGTGGATAAATTTAAAGTTGTATGCCGACATTGTTTCACGGAGATCGGGTAAGTGGCAGGCAACACATCTAACATTTTCTACTGCTGGAGATATTGTCACTGCAACCAGATCTATGCTCTCTTCAGAAAATGTGGATAGGTAATCTATCCTATCTATCCTAACTAGTTGCAGTATTTCATTTTTTATTTAAAAAAAATGTGCTTTTCTTTATAAAGAGTGCAATTTATTTAAAATATCACGTGTCACTTTTATTTATTTTATGCAAGAATTCTATTGTGTATTGGCAGCTTTTCAAAATAAAGATTATGTAAGCTCTTATTGTTTTGTACCGAACCGAATGAACCGAACCGAACTCTCCAAGACACTGTACCGAACCGAATACGATTTTAGCGTACCGTTACACCCCTATTACGCACATATCTCTCCACTTTTTATGCAAAGAGTATTATTTAAGGTAATGCTAATCTGAGTTTATTTAGTAACATGATCTCATCAGCTTTATTTTATTTCACTTATAACCTTTTTAATGGTAAATATATTTATTTATAAAAGCACACTAAACCAAAATAGGAACTTTAAAATATGGCAGTGTCTGAAATTGGGCTCAACCAAAGCAAAATAAAATGGGTTTTTAATTAAACTAATGTTCCATGAAACAATATTAAATCCAGAAATCGTTCTATGTTGGATGTGTTACAATTTTAATGGCTAAACTCAGATTGATCAATTAGTTTTATTGGCTTAATAACATTAGTCACCGTATTGTTTCTGTTTAATGGTGAGGAGGGGAAAGATGATTGTCTGATAACACAACTTCACTTATAATCCACTAATACTTATATTAGTATATCATATTTATATAAGGATTTGCTAATTTCGGTACTAAAAACATTTAGAATACCACTCCTCCACTTATTACTGGGTTTATTTTGCCACAACCCTGATGTTTGAAAACAAAAGAGAAATTGGTCGTACTTTGATTTAACGTGGCATTTGCACACACGGATCATGGTTATTCCATATCTGATCACCCTATAAACTATCATAGATATCTGTAAGAAAACGTTTATATTTGTATTTCTGCACCTGAAATAGATTATTTTGATTTCATTCTGTCGAATACAATAGTCAGAGTTATTTTTAGAACATAAGCTTGGCTGTCACTAATGGTGACCAGAGGTAGGGCTGGGTGATATGAAGCCAAATACATGATATTTTGGTATATCTCGATATACGATATATCTCGATATCGACAGGATTTAAACCCCCCCCCCCCCCCCAAAAAAAAAAAAAAACTACTGCAAAAACAAATATTACAAATGTCAAAGTCGTTTTTTGTTGAAGCTCAGAGGTGCTTCTGCACATTTTCTTTCAGAAATCCTTGTATACATATTATAAAACAATAAAGAAATACATATTGCCTTTTCATTCAAAAATAAAACAACTAAAAAACAGGCAGTGCATAGGGACAAAGTGCTCCTGTAACATTTAGGATATAAACAAAATCCCTGATAACATAAATAATAATTTAACTGTAAAATAATACACATTGCCTTCTTTTCATTCAAAAATAAACAACTAAACTCAACTCATCTTTGCAGGACCTCTGTTGTAAGTGTAACGCGCGTTGTTTCCATGTGCGAGCTCCACAGTTCTTACCGCGCGCTGGCTCGTGGGTTCTTGGCTTTGTTGCAAGGAGGACACTGACAGAAAGATCAGGGAGTCACAACACTTCATTTATTAACCATGAAGAGGTGAACATCGTACATCAGCCACATCCGATTACTCAGCGCGAGTCATTTCTCTCTCTACACACTTCCTCACCGTGTGCTTAACTAACTGATCTCGCGAGGCTCGCAACGTCTCTCTCTTCTCGCGATATTACCCCTTCGTCATATTTAAAGTTATAGGGCATTAGTTTTAACCTCTGATTTCACTCCCTACATAAGTAACCTTTTCCAATTCAGCAGCAAGCCGCGCTCTCTCTGTAGTGTACAGTCGCGGGAGTTCCTGTCTCGAAAAGTAATGACGACTAGGTAAACTGTATCTGACTGGGATCAAGTGTTTTTAGCATAGGCGGGGACGAGCGCAGCACAGAGAAGGCACACAAGCAAAGTGGCGAAAATTAAAAAAAGACATTATATCGATATATACGATATGCCAGAATTCATTGCGAGTTTAAAAAATATCTCGATATATTTTAAATATTGAGATATCGCCCACCCCTAACCAGAGGCAAAAAAAAACATCACCCCAACCCAATATTAATAGAATATTCATATATTTGTTTATTTAGGTCAAATCATTCTGTCAATAAACAAATGGCCTATATTTTAATTTTTTTAATTTATTTTATTAATTCGTTCATTTACTTATGCATAATTGTTCATTTGTTAGTTTATCTAGAAATTTTCATTTTGCCGTTTATCCATCCATCTGACAGGATGGCACAACTCACTCAGTAATTTAAAAAAAATGCACGGTAATACCATATTCCGAGGTAAGATGGTGAGGAAGTTTGACTGTATCAAAATTTAGATACCCCCCAAGCCTAACGGGAATAATGTAGCTTCTCTGATAATATAACTCTAGAAATGCAATGGCACAAAGCTCACAGTTCAGTACATAGAACGTTTTTAACCACAGTTTTCGGTTCTCATGGCTTATCTAATTGTAATTTTTAAAAAAAAAATAATTCTTTGTTTGGATCACCGGAACAGATAAATGATCTACAAAAAAATGTACTTTTAATTAAAACAATAAAATAAAGAATCGTAGCAAGGCGTGCATGAGCTTCTTCAGCTGCGAGCGGATTAGTGCAGGAAGAGAGGGATTTAAGGCAGGCAAAAGTTATGGACACCTTGGCCTCCTGAAACCAGGAACAGCTGTCTGAAGATGGCGCAGGTGCGCTTGTGTTTCATACATTTCCTTTTGTATAGTAACATCTGATAAAACATCGCTGGCACACAGAGACATTTTTGTTTCCCGTCTTTTTCCATCTTTGTCATGTTCATCAGCAAAAAAGTTGAAGGCATCTTCTCATAGCGCGGACAATGACTCCCCAGCGTATGAAAAACATGTTTGCTGATTGGATTATAACACAAAATTTCACATTCGAAACTAATAATAATACATACAAAAGTTAGTCAAATGAGAAACTGAAGAAACGTGTTCTAAAATTATTATGCAGCAAATTGGACAAATCTACAAGAGCAATAATCACAAAAAAATACCCAAAGAATTGGAATTGTTTTAGGTCTCGAAAGCACTGTGCATGAGTGGGTTTGATCTACAGCTCACTCCTCTGTACTAACATTGTTCCTTGCAAAGGTTTCTTTGCGAAATAAATGCGTAAATTAGGCTGCAGGTTGAAAGATGTTTGGTTCAAAACTCAAGAGATGTCCAAAATGAACAAATGCCACCTCGTTTTAATTACGTACCGCACTGACGTCAAGCTTCTAATGTTTCCGCAGTTCCTCACACATTAGTCCTCTTCGTGAGCGATAACAATCACAAGTGAAATAAATAAATGGTCTCAACGGCTCATCTTTAAGCATGATTATCTGAACTTTTTCAACCACATTATCTGGTTGACATTGATATTTCTTAATCTTTTCAACCTTCATCTGAAGATCACAAGCAAACTTTGGCTCGGACTGTTAAAGCTTGCACGTCGCATGATGAATGGGTTTAATTTTGAAAGCAGCCGAACCATATTTCACCACAGCCTGCTCTCAAGCGTCAGATCACAGCTCGACGTGTTCAAACAAACGCTTATTGTTGGCTTGTAGTAAAAGCAAGGGGATGAGATCGAGGGGAGATTTCAGCAGCACATCTGCAAGTTATTTCTGAATGAGTTCAAGTGATTGTGCCACTCGTAGCAGGATGGAGCTGATGGCTTCATCTTCATTCAATCTACTGCCCGACATTACAGTAATTGTGCAGCTGAAGATTGTCGCTGCGTAATGGAAAATAAGCTGGAAATTTAACTGAACACAATAATAATAATATTAATAATAATGCATTATTTAAAAAGTAAAATTTAAAGAACACCTAAATCAGTTAAACAGAGACTTTACAGTGTTTTTTTGTTCTGTTTGGGCCTTTGATTCCCATATATTCCTCACCTCTTACTGTTTTTGGCACATTTAGTGTACTTTCTACAGTTTTTTTAACAGTCCACTATAACGTTTACTCTGTAATCTGTTTCCATACTTAATTTAATGAGGTTTTATTTATGTATGTTATTTTATAGTTATTCCGATTTAAAACCTGTTTCACAAATAATTTGTTTTCTTGTTAATTAATTCTGCTGCTCAATATTATTTTCAGCATGTTTTTTTACTCTCCAAAATTCATAATGTGAATATAATAAAAGTAAAACTGTTTAGAGACATTTAGAGAATTTTAAGGCCTCTTCACGCCAATCCGAATTGAGATTTGCACAAATCTTCAGAAGCTTCTCAGCTGGGTGTTCTCCTTGGCTGAGGAAATATTGATGCAATGACCCTTCCTGCCTGAAGATGGCGTTTGTGGTACAACAGATGCTCACTGTTCCTCATAGGGAAACAGGAAAGAAGAAGAAGACGATGGAGTGGAAATCAAAGAACACAAAGAAAAAAATTCCTGAATGTGGAGCGGTTTATTGTTGTTGATCACAGGGAGCTGTTTGATAAAAAATGTGGAGAAAAGAGGAATTGTGGAGCGCTGTTTCTTTCCTGTTTCCTGTACGAAATAATGTCCTGATTTATGGTTTTATATAGTTCTAAGTAAAACATCAAATTAAAGAAGTGCTCAGTTTTTATACAATTAAATGAAATAAATGATTATTAGTTGCAGCCTTAATTTTAAGGTTATGTCTCACTCCGTCCTAGTTTCAAAGGTCACTCTTAATGTAATAAAAGTTTAAATGAGATAAATCAGTTGAAAATGTGTGTTTATTTCTTGCTTTAAATGTTATTGTATTCAATGCTTTGATCACAAACTGGGAAGAAATAAAGTGAATAGATGAATAGAAATGACAGCAGTCAGCGTTTTATTGGCTGCTTTTAAGTGAATTAACAGTTTGCTGTAACGCATCACTGCTAGCAGCCAGAGCTTCAAAGCGGAGCGGGGCTCATGATCTCATAGTAAAAGTTTAGCAGCGTCGCCGCTAGGATTAACACTCTTTGACCCACTTAGCTTTACCCAACTCCTAAAACCAGATGCCATTTCTCTCTGATGGTCATTACGCCGAGGCTTGATTGATTGTTTTCTGCTGGTAACGTTCTGAGGTGACGCGCGGCTCTTTTAGATTTACACACGCTGTGCTTTAAATTAGCTTCATGGCTCCAGTTTATTTCTTTAGACACGACGTTTAAAGGAATTGAGCTAAATGCTTCCTAAATATGTTCGCTATTGTAATTACCTGCTGAAGTTACGAACACAATGCAAAAAACTCGAGATGCGAGAACGGTTCATAAATCAAACTACAGAGAAGAAAGCTAAGAAAACAGATCTAGAACAAACATCCAGCGCTTCATCTTGTTTGGATTCAGCTCCTCTGGCCCATTCTTTTCAACAGGAAATTTTAGAACCCAAAAAAATTAATATAGTACTAAAAATATGGCAGCTGCACAAAAAAATAATAGCTCACACATTTTGTGCATATTTGACTTTTATAGCAAAGTGTCATTGGGATGAAAAGCAACAAAATTGAGCTAATGGTGATAAAAAAGATGTCTGTTTTTCCACACGGTAACAAAAAGGAAGTTCTGTCCTAAAGGCTTTTATGTCTCCAAAAATGTCAGTGATTTTTATTTATATATATATATATATATAATATATTTATAATATATATATATATATATATA
>SRMA01026173.1:537367-610513 GCA_007224835.1 Danionella cerebrum | reverse complement strand
GGTGGCATTGCACTTGTGTACTTTACGGTGTTAAGGCACTCTCTCTCAGATCTAGTACTGGAATCCCACCACTGCCACTAAGATGTCGTAAATGTGGTTTTCCGAGGGTTGATCTATTAGCAGAGAGAGGCCGGTACACAAGGCTTCTTCACAAACCAGGTCTTTATTGTGCCACCTGTGATCAAACAAAACCGCCATAAAACAGCAAATAAACAAAAAGGGTCTACAAACAAAACACTTGAGCTCAAAACACAAATAAACAAATGCTCAACAGCAAAACCTACTTAACTTAACCTGTGAGGGATTCAAGATAAACTAACTAAATGTAGAAGAGTGAACTCTCTCAAAAGAGTAAGGTCCCAGATGCCAGGCTACAATATTTGGTGCAGCGTCCACAGCTCGTCTCTCTCCTTCCCTCAATGAGTCCTCACGAGCACTGACAGCAGGCCCTTAAATATGGCTGGTTTCCCAGCATGCCAATTGGACCAAACCATCAGCAGGTAAGTCCACCTCTCATATTCTCTAACAAGAATGTTTAACTTACTAAATTATACATCATAAGGTTTTAATCATCCTAAAACTTAAACAAAACAAATGATAACAATCAAATAAATGGTCAAAACAAATATCCCACAAAATACAGACCATGTTTTAAGTTTAATACTTAAATGTGTCCCCTCTCTTCCAGAATGGATCATCCCGGGCTCATCCAATCAGGACAGGACACATCAACTCTGTCACCACATGGCTTACACCAGCTTCTACTCCACCAATATTAAAATTCATACACAAGGATACTCTGTGTGTGCAGATTATTTAAAACAACAAAATGGGACAATGGGCCTATGCACATTATCACACGCATACTAGGTGCAACACTGTACCAGGTTGGAAACAGAGCACGTTTACTCAGAGGAAAAGCCTGACATCTGGAGATAAATCTGTGATGCGAACATTAGCATACATTAGTTTTTAAATCATGCATCATAGAAAAAAGTTTTAATTGGGAAGGTGATTGTCTCAGGAACTATAAAAGGGAGTCGTCTGTCTTAATTTGCATGAAAGTGTTGGTGTATTACTCTCTACAGTCTTCATGTCAACTCATGACTGGGGCAAATATTGCAGAAATAGTGGCGGACACATTTTCTGATTACCCTAGATGGAAATAGTGCACAATGCGACTCAATACACAATCCGTGGTTAAAACACAAAAAAATTAATAAATTCCCCATTCAACAATACTGTCTTTCCAATTCAAACCTGTGAGATTTAGTGCCATGGCACAGGCACTGTCACCTAGCATTTCACTAGGCTGATGTCAAACACTTCACACTGCATGCAGAGTACTCCGCTAACCCAAAGTAAATAGGGCAGTTTATATTTCATTCCATTAAGGAATATACTCCAGAATTCCTGATTAATTCTGGTCACTGATTAAATTCTGGTCGCTCGCCTCTGAGGTGATGAAGATGCGATATGCGGCTTGGACACGATGGCATTATCACGTCCAGCAGCTGATGAGAAGTGTGAGAGAAACTTAGCTGAGACTTAAGCTGTCACTTCAGTTGATCAGATGAACTCTGTAGGCAATGGCAAGCTAAATTAAAGATGAATAAATGGGAAGTGACAGGCTGATAAAGCTGTTGTTAATAAATATGGCTGTATAATAAATCGGGTTACAAGAGTCGCTAGTGAATCATGATTTCAAAGTAGAATTGCTGCTTGGGAGGGAGTTCCCCAGGTGCCCTCATCCCGATTGCTTTGGTGGCATCTGTATTCCAGGGGCAGAGGAGTGGGATCCTGACACTGGGTCCATCTGTGATCCCCTGGCTCCAAGCTTCCGGAAACAACATGGATGACCCGGAAGGTGGAGCTGCTCCTGGGACTCCTGCAGCTCTGGATGTGGCACATACCGGGGAAGTGGCTCTCTTCTCCTTAGCATGCGCTCTGATGAGGCACAGCTGGTAATGTTAATTATTTTTATAAATGGAGGTATTTCAATAGTCCAAGGACTTATTCGGATTTGGAAATTAAAAAAAAAAATGGCACACAATCTTTAATACAATAAGTAAAGTACTTTGATTTATGTCATGCTGGAAAGCAGGATAAGTATTTAAGCATGGTTTATTAAATCTATCAAGGTTGTTAAATAACCATGTTCCTTTAGAAGCAAGGAGAGTCGCTAAATACCACAAACCAGGAAGTCGACAAAGACACCAGAGTCCAGTAGATCCTCATCCTCACTGCAATCGACAGTTGAGTGGTAGATGAAGTGGAGCCCCATTGAGACACAGTAAGCCAAGGAGTAATTCCAAACAGGAATGATCCTCTCATGGAAAGTCAGGTGATGGAAACCGTAGATGGCTTTGGGTTCGTTGATGGGATTGGCTGCAGATGTATTCATCAGAGGGAGGTTTGTGTTGGGCTGTGTCTCCTGGAGCTATGTTAGATAGAATGTTAGCTTTCAGACAAAGTAAGTTTTTTTTTAATATACAGTAATATACAGCAGATAATATGAATGTATCAAAAAATGTACCTCACTACATAGGTTTCTGTAGTGTAAAATTCCCTAAAAATCTGTCATTTAATGATTTGAATTGTTTTTTTTCTTTTTTTTTTGATAGACTGTTGGTTATTTTTGTAATAAAAGCAACACTGTTCTCACTCACTCTTGACATGCCAGCAATGCTCTGCAGTTGCCTCCCAAGGTTAAACCCAAATCTTATTTAAATCAGAGGTAGCAGCAGTCCAGAGGTGTCCAGGGGCTTTGCATGTGTATTTGACATTCAAACACATGGCTGAACCACATCCTAATGGCGTGTGGTAATGGGTTTCACAGTTTAAGTGCTGATTGTTCAAACCAAGAAGCAATTCAGTTTGAACGCTGGAACCTCGTTGTATCCTTAAAACTGCCACCGGGTCAAATTTAACCTTGAACATGTCATCAGTGCATTAGTCACTTTATTATATTTCTCAGCAGCTCCACAGAGTCTCATAACTTTTTTGGCATCAGTAGATCAAACTCCAACGTGACTAAAGTGATTGCTCCCTTAGTGGTTTAAGAGTGTTGCTTAGCAACTTAAAAAGCTTCAATATAAGTGATTCACAACTAATAGTGCCCAAATTATGTAAATTACAGCACGTTAAATAAATTTAAATTAAGATCGATTGCATACATTCAAAGGGAGAAATTGTTAGTTTTTCTTTCATTCTTTCATTCATTAATTTTCAAACCCGCTTATTCCCTTTCAGGGTCCCTTTTGGGGTTCTAATTGTTCCTAAATTTTATACTATTATTTTGTATAAAGCTCTATACTGAGCTCTATACTATATTATAACTGTTCGATGTGAGGGAAGCATGAGAACCCAAATACTAGCTCAACTCAATGTATTTATTCAAAACTCAAAGGTTCTCTCAGTGTGAGATTCAGTGAACTAAATCAGGATTCAGTAACAGTGTCACTTGTGGATAGCGGACCACCAAAGCTAGCCGCCAGAACAAGCAGACAGCAGATCTGGTCGGCCCTTGAACTATTTTGATGTCATTAGGAGCACTAAGTCTAACTTGTCATTCAAGATAGGAGTGGGACCATCATAATTTTCCATTTTTTGCAAGGAAATGTGTTTGCAGGTGGGCTGGAGACAACAGTAGGGTCAACACTGGGAGTAATTGTCATTGGAGGAGGTCCTCACTTTTCTCACTTTGTACCACTTTCACAGTCATAAACCTGTGACAAAATCTCACTGACATAAAATCTTTGCTTAAAGGCCATTTTCAATTGAGGGAGCACAAAGAGAAATAGTTTCTGTGCAAGCTTTTATAGATTTACACCTACCCTGTAAAACATTTGATTTATGTTTTCACCTCATAAAAAAAAAAACATGGGAAATATCAGTCCTCTAAGAATTATGATTCCCACTACCCCCATGTCATATTATCTGTCAGTGGTTATCGCAATACTATAGGTATGGTTGAGTTAGCTTTATTTGTATTACATAACATATACATTTTCAAGGCAAATTATAAAATCAAAACACATTATAATGTAATATCACCCAAAACAAATATGTGTACATTTTAATACAGGCAAAAGACTGTTGTGGAAAAAATGTGTAAAGGGCATTGAAAAAAATAATATAATGTTATTTTTATGTTTACCAATTTCTCCTCATTAAATTAGGAAAGTAATTTATTTGTGTGCGATGGACTGGCAACCTGTCCAAGGTGTACCCCCGCCTCTCGCCCAATGTGTGGTGGAGTGACCCCCATGACCCGAAAAAGGGAATAAACGGGTTGGAAAATGAATGAATAAATGAATGAATGAAGAATTTCTAAAATAGTCTACAGTATAGTGATTGTAATGAACTGGTCAGTCTTTCAGCAAAGGCTTTCATTGCAGCTATATTAAGAATAGCCTGGCCATGGGGTCAATTGTTTGGCAGAGTTTTAAAAGCACTTCCTGAAGTTGGATCTCCACAGGCTCTTAATGAAGGCTTTCGTTCAGTCTGGACTCCTGCTTTTGAAACTAATGTGCTTTTCTAAACTAGTAAAGTACACCGAAGACTCTCCCAGGACGTCCATCCCTGGTGTGTTAGCAGATGTGTGTGAACAAGTGTGGATGTGTAATTGGAGCAGAACCACCAAGCAGTTTAACATGGTCCCCACCTGGAGCAAACCTTCATTTAAAAGCATCCCACCGGAGATCCAGAGCCATCTACCTTTAAAAATACTCCCACAATTAAAAAATAAAATATAAGATGGGAGCAGCGTGGCAAGACTGAATCCCTTGTTCGAAGGTAATAATTTCTGACCTTATTAAATTAATTAAACGCATGTTTCCTATTATGGCATAAGGCTAAAAATGAGATTACAATGGCAGCCCTTGAGACACACAGTGATGAGATGAGCATAACGAATGTGAAATACGCACGCGCCAAACTCACTGGCTTATTAAATTTGTGTCTCTTCTCTAGGACGGCACGTTAATTGTCATACATGTCATTAAATTCAGCCTGCTTTTTGCTACGCTTCACGCATAGCTGCACCCACATGCATAGACAAACTCAGCACATATTGAAGGGCAGTCTATTTGGACCATCGGCAGGTTAATGGAAATAATTTTCTCATTAACAATGCTCTTTGCTCTGTATGTTGTATTGAATACGATCTCAGTTTTACACACAAACATTCAACTCCTTTTAACCTTAGAAAAGAAAAAGGGGTCGATGTTCAATCCATTTAAGTTATTTCTAGGATTTTATTCATCTAAGTAGGAAAAATGTGCTAATTTTTACCCAAAGTTAAAATGTACACCATTTCATTCTTCTTTCCAGATGGAAAAAGAAAAACGATGGAAATGACTTGTTGGATGGAATTGGTGCTTTATTTGCAAATATTTTTTGTGATATTCTTGTTCAGCCCATACATTTAATTGGTATCTTTGGATAGAAACATGGCTAGTGACGTTTATAGCTTAACACCTTTTATGGCAATTACTGAAGACTATACTAATATATGCATATCTTTATATTATTTATACTGCTTCAGTTAAATGTTATCCATACCAGGAAATGATTAATTGAGCCATACACTGACGCACACTCAGAGATAATTGTGACACTGGGGGTCTAATGATGGTTTGTGGTAAACAAAAGTCCACAGCTCTCTCAGAGCTTTCATCAGCACAGAGGAATTGGAATTTTGGGTTAATTAAAGAGTTAATTATCATGAATGCAACAATAATTAATTCTAAAAGTATTTTGAATTAATTAGCGATTAAATTAATTAAGAAGGAGGATAATTAAAACTCGACACAGAGAGGAGTATCTTCTGCTTTTCTTGTTCTTGTGAAGAATTACATTTCCTTAAGTGACAAATCATTAAAACCATTCATGACGTTCTACTGTGACGTTCATGTGGCTATACCAAGCAGACAGGAAGAGCATGTATAGTTACATACATGCGCACACACACACACACACACGCACACACGCACACTTACACATGCACACTAATGGTAATTATGTGTAATTATTCACAATAAAGATGCTATGAAAATGCAAAAATTGTAATCAAAGTAAGAACATGGGAGTGGGACACTTATAAAATTAACAGGAAATGATAATAGGTGGCAACTGGACTAAACTAATCAAACAGGTGGAACACATAGAGATAGTTAACAATGTAAAAGGTTCATGAATTAATTTAACCGTTTCTATTTTTCTGTCAACCCAGTTGGGGAAATTATGGATATGCTGTGTAAAAAGACTACTGATGAAGGTTATATCTCAGACAGATTTGCGACATTCTAAGATTGTTTTTTTTTTTTGCTTATTTCAAGAGGCGCCTATT
The DNA here is from genome assembly GCA_007224835.1 of Danionella cerebrum. Taxonomy (NCBI): domain Eukaryota; kingdom Metazoa; phylum Chordata; class Actinopteri; order Cypriniformes; family Danionidae; genus Danionella; species Danionella cerebrum. Next base: position 604,161 of record SRMA01026173.1, on the reverse strand, counting down.
TCAAAAAGAGGGTACGGTGAAAAGAATCCCAGAATAGTGTGAAGAAAATCAAGACATAGGATGTTACTGTTGTGTAAGTTCCTACTTTGACTCTGTAGGGATGTATTATAATCAGAGGCATTATCTGACCTATAGTCTAATATATTTAACATTACTTTCTATACTAGTGATGTATATATACTCTATACTCAGTGAAACCCTCGTGGGATTCAACATTTATTTTCAGCCAAATTTTAATTATAAATGATTAAATATCCTGCCAATAGTTGCAGGTTTATCATCAATGACATGGTTGTTTAACTCTACTTCGGTATCTTTCGTAACATTGTCAGCCACATGAGATCATCTCAGATCAACCCTTATATGGAGTAATTCATATAAAAGGGAAAATGATGGGAAAATGAATAAAAGTTTGAAATCTCTTTTTTTCTCCATTGTGTGATGGAACTAGTGGGATTTTTCAATATTTCAAGAATAAATGATAGGTGTGTATGGTTGAGAAAAAGAGAGAAAGATCTCAATTAGCCAAAACATTTACAACCTTCCTTTCACCCTCTAAAGGCATCAAACACAAACTCAACTAATGGCGGCTTCCGAAGACAAATAACAAAGCGAGAGTGTTTGCTATTTTGAAAAGCGCAACTGATAGATAAGAGGATTAATCCAGCAGCAACCGCTGCTACACAATCTTCACTTCGTCCTACCCCTTCCAGGCCTTTTTGTCTTCATTCATCGCTGTCACAATTTGGCTGTGAAAAGCACCACTGTAATTTTGGTCTTACTCACATGCTGTCCTTGGTGATTTCAAGCCTTAAAAGCACCTCCCTATTGAAGTGCCGGCATATGTTGAGAAGAAAAAAGAGAATGTAGAGGAGACATCACAAACGATATGCTGCCAGCCTCTGTCAAGCCTGCCCAAGGCTCCTTGCTTTTCCTTGTAGCTGCCGGAGACGTTTGCTTTTAGTTGTCCATCTGCCGTACAAAATGATGAAGGTGGAATCCACAGAAGCGTTCAATGATTTCTGTTTTATGAAAAGATCAGCAATAAAGACTAACAAATAGTGCTTTATGCCTGTAATGTGACCTTACAGATACATTCTCACAGTCTAGAAAAACACTGAAATAGGTTTTAAAACGACGGCTGTATACTGTCTGACCAAAAACATTAGACTTTGGATTAGACTCTGGCATATTCACTGAGATTACAAAAATACAAAATGCAATAAACAACATAAAAAATAAAAAAAATAAAACAAGTTTATTGTGTTCACATTGGACAAGTCCATTATCAATTTTCCAAAAATACAATACTTGTTGTGTAATGCAGTCCTGGTTTCTTCATCATTTTTCAAACTATTAAAAACGCCACTCAAGTCTCTTTTTTTTCTCAAAACTCCATTACACCAAGCACACCACAAAGAAGACGAGGTGGAAAAATAACAGCTGTCATCTGCAGCAAAAGGTTTGAATCGTTTTATAGTCATTCCACAAAAACAGAACAATAGTTGGCCATTGTTCAGCTGATCTCAGTCACCTACTTCCAGTAGGTGGAAGGAGAGACTACAGGACATGGCTTACTAGACCGGAAACGGATAACTGTGCGCTTTGGAGCAGTGAGTTCAATATCTGCATGTGGGTCCTTACAGTGTTTACCCGGTTTATTGTACACAATGCTGATTGTAATTGTATTGAACCATGAGAGAGAGAGAGAGAGAGAGAGAGAGAGAGAGAGAGAGATTTTTATTATTTATTATTGGATTTTTAGCATTTTGAGAAAAAAAGATACTTCTTTTAAACTGAATCTTTAAATATTAAAATCTGAATTTTAAAATTTTATGTTCAGTTGTCCGTTACGAAAGTTGCTGTTATCTTTATCAGAAAACATTTTGTTACTCAAATTCATCACAAGGAAGTCACATAGTTTTGAAAAAAAAAAAAAACGCTTCATATATGAATCCCAAATAGGACTACAAGGTTATGGAACCTTTCCTGCAATGTGTCCTGTTCAATTAAATGTTTTTCTTTATAAACCTTTTCACAAAAAATGTAGTATGATTTTGCATTTTGCTGATGTGATTTGTGTTTCTCTGCAGTTTAATTTCACTTAAAAGGTTTGTGTCTTCAAATTGATTCAAAATAATTTTAGTGTGCTTTGTGGTAGCTGTGCTGCTTATATATTTGCTTATACAGCTGTGCTGCATATACATTTTCTTTAGTTTCTTTACTTTCTTTACCATTACTGAGTGATGGATAAAGTTTTTTTTTTCTTTTAAAAGTAAAAACATTAAAGCATAATGACACTGCTAGCACTTACATTATCTAACCATTATTATCTAAACATTATTTAAATATTCTACTAACTATTCATTCTGTAACATAAATACCCTGGAGTATTTATCAAACTACATTTCCCATAATCCTCTGCAATGACTTGATTATACATCTATACAGCTGTGCTGCCTTTGTTTATTGACAGCTGCTTCCGATTACCTCTGCACACACCGTTCACACACACTGAGTCGTTGATTGTTGAGCTATTCCACACTGCAAAAAATGCACACGCAAAAATAAGAAAAAAAAAACAACAAAATAAGTAAATAAAACTTAAATCAAGCAAAATTATCTGCCAATGGGGTGAGAAAATTTTACTTGGTAAGATGTCTTGAAACAAGAAAAAAAGTCTTCTTACATAGAAGGTTCTGACTGTCTTAAAACAAGAAAAATATAAGTAAATTTAGATAATTAAACTAGATTCAAGCAAGACATAGGTCTTAAAAACAACATAAAAATTGTCAAATCTAGCATTTTTATCTTTAGTTATCTTAAATACTCTTGGTAAGAATATCTTGATATAAGAATATATTTAAACATTCTAAGTGTTTCAAGCTCATTCTAAGAAAATGTTTCAGTTTAATATAGGCATTCTAGTGCTAAAAATAAGCTGATAAGTGAAAAAAAGAAGAAGAGACAAAATCTCTTTTTATTTGTTAAATGATCCAAAATCATATTTAATTGGATGTATTCTTGGCTACTGTTAAGGAAAATATACATGTCCAATTTTGGACTTCCTGTGAATACTTTTTGGTGAACAATAATTTGCCTGCCAGCATGAAATAAAAGGTTCTGCTTTAATGATTAGCGGTTCTTGTTCTCATTTGATTCAAAAGAAATGTCAAATGAATATTATATTTTTTAAAATTAATAATTTATATTATTATAATAAAATAAAATAGAATCCTTAAAATAAGAATCATTGTATTCTTAAAATAAGGAAATATGACTTGATATTTCTTGTTTCAGGAAGTACTGTGTTAAAATGTAATGGTCACTTTAATAAATTACTTAATTCAATGTAAAATATAATTAGCATTTTTTTCTAAGCAAGAAAATTCAAGTCGTATTTTCTTGAAACAAGTAAAATAATCTTTCACTCTCAATTCTAGGCTAGTTAATTTATCTTGGAAGAAAAAAAACAGGAATTTTTGCCTAATTTCAAGATTTTTTGGCTTGTCAAGAATTTATTTTTTGCAGTGCATGTCTGCTCATGAACTTGAAACGTGTTTGCCTGCTGATGCCGTAGATTTAAACACATTTCGATCTCCATCTTCATTACGGAGCAACAATAGCATTAGTTATAACAATAATCATACATTTTACTTGTTGCAGCAAACCTTCAATGGACACGTAGGCATCAATTTTACAATGGAAATTACATTGTGAATAGCAGCAAACATACTTTAGCATTAGAGCATATCACTGCTGGGGATCTCATCAAGTAAACAATCTCACAGTGAAGGGGCTGCACAGCTGAAGCCAAGAACACCACACCAAAGATTTCAAAGGAGATGGAAGAGTGAGAGAACAAGTAAAACTGGGTGCTTGCGAGGCTCCACTCAATCACCAAGATGTGAAATATGTGCTTTTATGTCTTAAATAGTGATATGATATAGTTAGCATTCAGTACTCAGGTGTTTTTTTATTAGTAAGTATAACTATTGTTTAGTGAGACGTACAAAATGGGGTTGTTTATTTGAAGTCAAGGGTACAGTTGAACGAACTCATTAGCAGCATTTAATGCAAGACATTAGGAGAACCCACAGCACAACTTGTTGTAGCTGCCTGGATTTACATATCAACACCCATTTTTTTTACTTTATACATCAGTGCTGGTGTTGTGCCAGTCAGAGAGGAATTTTTGCGAGATAAAATCAGAAAACTGAGAAACAGAGACCAAATATTCTATTAAATCACTTAAATTAGCACAGGTTGACATGACCTGTGATGGACTGGCGACCTGTCCAGGATGTACCCCAACCTCTCGCCCAATGTGAGCTGGAGATGAAGCGGGCATGAAACTGACTGAATAAATGAGGTTGATTGAATTAAATTGAGACTGTACCATCTCGAGATATCATTCAAAAGACTGCGGAAGAAAATATACTCTATAAATTTTCCAGTTCTTGTTAAAGAAAATATTAAAATATAGTAATAGTAAAATATTTTATATCAACTGTGTAAAAATTAACAGCAGTTTCAGAACAATTATATGCCAAACATGTAACATGAACAGTCAGTAAACAGTAAAAGTAACAAAAAAAGGCTGTAATGTTTCATACCTGCTCCTTACGATCCGCGCTATGGTAGGATCGACGAGCAGAGATGGGTGATGACGTCAGCGCGCACCGCCGGGTGTACAAATATGGCCGACGGCTCCGGAGCTAGGCCGAAGCCGCGGGCTCTCTTACGCCTCTCCTACGGCCGTGACCGCCCTCCGCTGCGCTCTGCATTCGCCGTATAAGACGCACCAACTTTCCCCCCTCAGTTTTGGGGAAGAAAAAGTGTGTCTTATATGGCGGAAAATACGGTAATTGTGACGGTTGTGAGAAATCTGGAAATTAACTAACTGTAATACGGCGAAAAATACGGTAATTGTGACAGTTGTGAGAAATCTGGAAAGTAACTAACTGTAATAGATACTTATTTGTATGCTAGATCAGTTTAAGAGCCATCATTCCTCTTGCAAATCGACCAATCAAACTGAAGTGTTCCAAAAAAAATTGAAAGTTGTAATATAACCTGTGTAATACATTACTTCAGACTTAATGAAGAAAAATAAATGAAATCAAAATCCAGGCTTTCAGCAAATATGAAATTGTGGCGATCCACTTGGGTGTGAATAACAATAGTTCTCCACATATCAGTTAAACCAAATAAGTCTGCGATGTGCCTTGTGGGGGTCTGGAATGGCTTAGATCGGTGTCCTGTTGCAGGTATTACAGTTATGTAATTGAGCACACATTAAAGTGATTCACGGCAGTGTTCTTTGCTGATTCTGTGTTTAAATCCGGAGGCTGTAGAAATAGATCCTACCTGGAGCTCTCATAGGGTGGAGATGTTAGTCTTTCTTTGCTCCATAAGATTTGAGTGCTTTATTGTTATGATCAGAGCTGGAACGCTCTGCTCCGGCTCCTATAAGGGAAATGTTATATGGCTAATTGAGTTTGAAATGTGCCCCGTTTGTGGTTAGATTGGACTTCCCACAGGATCTATATATTTTTCTGTGGTTACCCTCTCGTGCGTGCACAAGGACACTGACAGGAAGCATGGACCTGTATGCAAATTCACTGGATGTGAGTAGGTGGCAGAGTTTTCACCACTCAGGGGATTATGATTTTTCTCATATTTATATATTTGATCTCATGTTACGTGATATTTCCTCTGGGTTTCATTAAGTCTCTTCTCTGAAATAAACACTGAGCCTTTTAGCTTTCATCAATGTTGCTATCGTCATGGAGCAAACAGTATTCATCACTTTTGCCTTTATCCAAAGGTTTGTTTACACTTCACGTAGTGACAGATATTCGAAACCTCAGATTTGACGTCATTAAACAATAGTGAAGTATTACATTATTTCACTTTAACAAAGGGAAAAAGCCTGAAATTTCCACATATCTTATTGTATGTAATTTGTTTCTTCAAATGAATGAGACTTCTTGTTAATATATCTTCTATGACAAATCAAGTTATTTCAGAGTTTTTTAGTTGTTATTTTCCAGTTTTGTGATTAGAGAAAATTTACGTGACGACTGCAAACAATTCCCAAGGCTCAGACTTTCTCACATCAGGGTTAACTATTGTTCTCACAAACATTTTTTTTTGTCTTGAAGCATGTTGCAGCTTCTTTCTGCATGCATTCAAACAAAAGGGGTGGGGGGCAGGGTATATGTCAGTCATTTCAAAAGTTAGTCCTGGAGGGCCGAAGCCCTTCAAGTTTAAGTTCCTGCTTCAGTACATGCTAAGAGATGAGCTTAACATGCCGATGTTAAGTGATTTGCTGGTAAATGAGTAAAATACAAAAATGTTACATCTTCCCAAAAAAACATGACAATTCCATGACAATTAGATGTTTTTTCTCCCACTTCTCTTAGGGGAAGCCCTCGAAATCAGTATACTTTTGAGATAAACTCAAACCTTCAGCTCAGTCTAAGGACCAAAAGCTTAACCATTACAAGTCTGGGGCCTTTTTGAGCATTTTTTTACTGCTTTACTTTATTTATTCTAATAAATTACCTTTAGCTTCTTTTTTTTTTAAATATTTATTTTCAATACATTACACAATAGTTGCACAAAAATCCTGAAATAGTACAAAAAGTACAATTCAGAGTACAAAATTTTGTCATTTTTAACATCAAAAATCTCAAAAGTTTTGTTTTTAAAAACAGTTTTTATAATAAAAAATCAAAAGTGTTAAGAAATAATAAAAATTCACAAATCCCCCCAAAAAGCAAAGACAAGGTGAAAGCAATGTGAAAATCTTTTCTAAACCTTATACACTGTTCCAAGCACTTTTTGTTCCATTGTGCTTTGTTTTGTGCCGGAATTAAAAAAAAAAAAAAACACAAGTCTACGTCACAAATCCTGTACTTTTAACGTTTATCCCTACTTTTTACCACTAGAGGACACTGGTGGAACCGATTTGCGGTGCATCCCCCTATCCATCATTCTTTTGATGCGATGCAGTTGTCCTGTCCCAGCAACAGAAGAAACACTCTTGAGAATGGTACTTCCACATCCAGCCAAACACTACCTTGTACTTGTCTTAATCATTCAGATGTTAAAGGGAAACTTTTAATACACGTATGAATCTTTTTTAGCAGTATGACTTTATGGACATTCACAGTGGATTGTTTCCAACTGTTACCAATTGTTTTCTTGTTGACTATGGTCCCATTGGCCTTGAGTTTATTATTTTGTCTTTCACTGTTTACAATGCATTTATGTACTTTAGATGACAAATGAGTTTTCTGTATTCAACCTTTTAGTAGAAAGACAAATGGAATTTAGCCTTCTATGACTAAAAGAAGCATTTTAAAATACAAGCATTTAAACTACAAAAAAATGTTTTAAATATTTTGACTTCCTCTTGACGTGACAAAATGTGTATAGCCTCCATGTATTCAGTATAATTCATTGCCAAATACCTGTTAAAAGAGTAAAATTTTTATTTTCTCCAGCAGCATAATTGGCATACTTTAATTTGCATTTATAGTCACTTGAAGTGTTTTGGCTGATTTTATTGTATTTTACTTTTTAAGGTGTTTGATTAAACTAGAGATCTTATAGGCAATTGTTGAGATAAGTTTGCCATTTGATACAAGTGTATGTTTAAGAAAAATCTAATTCAGTTGTAATAGTTAATCCAAAGAGCACAATGCATCCTGTTTCTGCATCATACACAGTGTTTGCATAAAATGTTTTAAATTGAAAAGCTGCACCAAAAAAATAAATACATAAAAAAATCAATAGTGAAATTGGATGTGGTGTGAGAGCATGGCAGCGTGGGTAGACTCAAGGAAGATCAAAGGAGCCCAGCAACAACTGGTCACTGCTTTTATCTGTTTTTGCACTTTAGGTTAAGTCAAATTCAAAGTTTGTCTAAGAAAATTATTTAAAAAATAAAGTTAGCATCCAGTCTTTCTTTGTAGTAATATTTCTTTCTGTTTTATTAGTTTAAAGTTAAATATAAGACTTGAATTTCAGTATTTAAAAAAAAAATCTTTAAAAGAAAACAACACAAGCGAAGGGAAATTGAAGTTTACTGTCAGAATTCTGAATATTGCAGAATGGAATGGACTGATAGAAATGTACATATGCACAGGTAGATATATGTTTATTAAAAATGTATTTACCTATATGCACTGGCACGTAAAATGGATCACTACGTATTTTTCTTTGGAACAATAATATATTGTTATAATTTAATAGTAATTCTTAAACTCAAATTTTAGAAGATTACTGATTAAGAGTTTAAATACAACAGTATTAAGGTTCTTTTTTTCGTGATTGCCCTTACATACAGTGAGGTGTATTTAGAATAAATATCGTCATTCCTTTTTTTAATTTGATTTTTAGCACTTCAGCAAAAGAAAAAAAGACATTATGAAGAACCATTTTTTTCTCCACATCAAAACAACTTCTGTTTGTCTTCCACAGAATAAAGACGGGCAGGTTGTTTGAAGATTGATAAGAGAAGTTTCATATTTGGATGCCTTTGAAGCTTGAATGGTACAATGCAAAAAAAGAAAAAAACCCAATTAAAGCTTTTTTTTCTCTTTTTCACTCTTACCACGTCTTATCAATTGCTTTAGTATAAGTACCAAGGATGAAAGAAAGAACGTCGAGTTACTGCAATCTGACAGCTTTTCCATCACCATGTCTCAAAATTTGATTTCTCTCATAGTTTGACTTTAATACAAGTAATCTCACTTTGAAACGCATACTGAATGCTAACTGGAAGCCTGTTGATGTATTTATGCTAATGCTAGCTGTGTTGGATGGAAAGGGCAAAACTGTATTACAGGTAATCATAGCGGTATCAGCCTTGTGTTGCTGGAGTGTTCTGCTTTGAGCATCTTAATGGATTGTGAGTGTGTTTGTGGGAATGTGTGTTTGTGTGAAGACTTCTTGACCTACATGAAATCAGCGTACATTTCCATTTATTCATCCTGCTCAATTCGTCGCTTTTGATCCTGCATGGATCATATTTCTCATCACACTACCATCGTGTGTGTGCACATGTGTGGGTGTTGCATTTGGCACTGGATGGAATTTGCATGTCAAAGTGGAGACCTAAATGTGTGGAGTGTTCTCCTTCTAGACATGATAGATGTTGTGTGTTGATCAATAAGGTGGACCAAAAATCGATATTTTGAAGAATGGTATGTGTTTGATCGACACCTCAGGGGAAATTGGGTAAAAATTAATCATCTTTCAAGATCCTCATATACAGATTTCTAGTAGAAGGCCCTTTGTGTCCAAACCTGTTCCCAATATCTGCCTCGAATTGTAATAGAATTTTTTAAATTGTAAAAATACAGTGAGGGAAATATGCGGAGAATAGGCAGGGTTTTAAATTTTTCGATGTCAGAGCGAACGTAGACACCAAATGCAACAGCAAAATCAGAAGCGGAAGTTATATTTTGAGTAAAATAACTGTGGATAATCGTTTTGTAAGTAGATTTTCTTACTCAGCATCTAGATCTTAGTGGCAACTAACTAGCTTTACCTTTGACTTTTGAAAAATATGGCCGATTAAAGATAACATCAATAAAATAATATTAATAATAATAAGATAAAATAAAAATAGCTAAAAACAATTTTGATTATTCAAATCAACAGTGTAAAATCTGGCCCAAAATGTTGCAGTTTTTTTACTTCATTTATTTATCATGTTTTTGCTAAACAAAATTTTTTTTTTTACTTTTCTAACATTACTAGCATCTTTTTTTGTTTCCTCATTAAAAACATGCCTCAAGTTTTATTCAGAATATTTCATGCATGACAGTGTAATCCTGTATTCCCTTTTTGTGAGCTGAAAAGGGCTTGGTGTTCCTAGCACCACCTATAGTTCCAAGGACCACCCACTGATCAGTCAGATTTGTCAGACACAAACAAATCAGTTACTAACAATGTAGTGCTAGTATAGGGGGCTATATTTATTATAAATGCTTCAAAAATTGCATAATATGGCACCTTTAAATACTGATATTCAATAAAACAAAAACTTGTAACAAAATAATAGCTCTCTTATAAATAATATTAAATATTGTTCGAAATATAAACTTTTCTGTTGCAGCTTCAACAATATATCTCTTATTAACCATAATAAGATAAATAATAGAAGAGTCTCACAAAGATACTAACTTAACAAACAAAAATAGGATCTATAATTTTTTTTTTTGTTGTTTTCTTCATCCTGCGAGGAGTAGACCTGCCCACAAGGCATCCTCTCTGTATTACATCACGCAACAAAGTAGTACCGCAATATTGTGTGCAAAGTACCAGTCAATTTACGCAAACGCGTAACTTTCCTATAAAAAAGAGTGAACACCGGACATTTTCGTGAATGTATAAAACCCGCCTGGACGCCCCGGACTGGATGTAAAAAAAGGACATGTCCAGGCAAAAGGGGACGATTGGTCAACCTAATTTATGATTTTAAATAAACTATAAATCTGAAAACTGTTGAGCACAGTAATGATACATTTTATTTCTGGCGCCTTTTTAACACCCAAAGTTACTAATGGTTCATAATATCATTCAGGAAGCTCGACACACCCCTGACCTTTATATTTCAGAGTGGGAAACTTCACGAAACTCTACCTGCACAGGAGAAGACCCTCAACTCAACGCAAATACCAAACACCACATTACATTTTCCTCATGACTGACCACGAGCTGAGATTCAGACACACACTCGCCCTCACCCAGTCTCTGAGGGACTTCTACATTTTTAATAAGGCTTTGGAGTGAAAACAATCCTCCTGTCAACCAGCACTCTCTGTCCCATCTCATCCTGTCACTGCCGTGTCAGGCTGCACACATCCACACTCATGCATCCATGTGTATGCAGCTCCAGATGAAAAGGTCTTCCAGGCCATAGACACACACCAGAGAGTTGCTTTGAAAGCAGCCAGACGTCCAGACTTACACACGCAGGGCTGAAAGACAGACTGACGCCACATATGGCCATCAGATATTAAGATGTGAGAACAGACATCTTTTGTTATCTCTCAAAACTCAATTCTCTGTTGTTTCGGTCTGTTTTCTGTGTGGGGAAGGAAGTGGAAATGGAGAATTGAGCCTGTTTTTTGCTCTGATCTTCCAGATTTGAGTTTTAGTCATAGCGAAATTTAGTTACAAGTCAGAAGATGATTTGGTTTAAAGCCTCTGTCACTGGTCCCTGTCCATCACGCACCAAATGAGAGAATCTGATACCCTTTGTGTTCCAGACTTTACTTTGACGAGCTAAATATGGCGTTCATAAGTGAAAATCCTGTAACATGACTCTTGTAAAGCACCTGCTTTTATGAGAATAGCCAGTGTAATGAGTTAAAATGATATTGATGTGATGTTAGATCAATGCTACTCAGTTATTAAAATAAAACTACAAACATTATTGAATGAGGCGCTCAACAGTTTTAAAGCATAAAGTGCAATGAAACAAATGATGAAAACATGAACATTAATCATGATTATAACAGTATTTACATGATATATATATATATATATATATATATATATATATATATATATATATATATATATATATATATCATATATTCAGTTACAAATAGAGAGCAAGCAGTGTGCACAGAATCCTAATAAGCAAACAAGGTTTGGTAAGGACGAGTAAAACCATCAAAACCGTTGAAATACATTTGTTTTACAGAGAATTAATTGTTTTAAATATATGCAAATTGAATTACGTACTAATTTTAAAGCATCCATTGCAAATCAAGTAAACTAAACTGTGCAGATACAAAAATGTCCTGTTATTAGGATTAGATTGTACCAATAACAATATCGCCATTTTTAAAGGGGAGCTCAGTTCAAGAATGCCTTTGCTGGGATGGTTTAACAGAAATGTGGATTTTTATTGATAAAAATTATTTTAGGCCTTTTTTCATCCTTAATGCCCTCTAAAAACTTAAGAACCTGAACGAATTGCCACAACACTTGACAAATAATAGATAAAAATGTGGTTCTATGAGAGATATTTGAAAAAGTACAAATTTGTCCTCCAAGGTACAATTCAGGTCCTTTATCTCTTTTAAATTCCACACCTTACTGAGCGTTTTTTAATTCTTTACAATTTGCTCTAATAACTTACATTTAAAACTGTTCTGTGGCAGTACTTGATATTTTTAGTAAAACCCAGCTTCTATTTTTACACACATTTTTTTCATTATACACAAACTTCAAAAAATTCAAGCCATATCACAGGTATTGTACTTCCAAGGATTATCTCTTCTTTTTACCACTAGATGGCACTGATTTGGGGTCTGTAAAATTAAATTGAAAATTTTAATTTGAAATTATGTTTTATAACTCTTGTAATGTTCATTTAAAAACAAAAAAATCTAATTGAGTAAACTTTTTGAAACCTACACATTATATTAGAACTTTAAATGTTAAACAATAAAAATGTAAAGCTGTGTCTTTTTTCTGAGAGTAATAGGCTTAAAAAAAACACAGCTTGAGGTATGCTTTTTACCAAGAATTATTCTGAGGAAAAATATACTCAATGAGTTTGTTGTTGGCAGCACAGTGGCGCAGTGGGCAGCACTGTGGCCTTCCAGGTAGAAGGTTGTCGGTTCAAGGCTCGCCGGTGACCTTCCTGGAAGGAGTTTGCATGTTCTCCCTGTGCTTGCGTGGGTTTCCTCCGGGTACTCCGGTTTCCCCCACAATCCCAAAAACATGCGGTTAGGTTAGGTTAATTGACTAATCTAAAAATACCCCTTAGGTGTGCATGTGTGTGTGTGAATGTTGCCCTGCGATGGACTGGCGAACTGTCCAGGGTGTACCCCCGCCTCTCGCCCAATGTGTGCCGGAGATAGGCACCGGCAGACCCCCGTGACCCCGAAAGGGAATAAGCGGGAATGGAAAATGAATGAATGAATGAATGAGTTTGTTGTTAGCAAATTGAAGTGAAAAGGTTGAAATGGTTAACAAAAATGATGCACTTCCTGACATGAACCAATGTCAAAGCATCACTTTATTTCGAAATCAGCTTAATTTGCTGGAGGGAGTGAGAGAAACGGATGGGGAGATGGAGAGAGACTGAGACCCTGGGGTGTCAATCATGTAGCAGCTCTCCTTGTCACAACGCTGAGGTATGCTCACATTATAATACAGAAGGAGAGATAATCAGATTCTCAAATTCAAATCACTGTTTGTTCATAAATCTTGACATTTTCATGAAAACTTGACTCCTCTTGTGGGAATTAAAGCAGAACATGGAGAGCACACCTCAGCAGCTCACTCGAACTTGATTTTGAATATCTCTTTTTGGAAGTGATTCATGGTAATGCTCCAGAGGTATTAAGATTCTTTTGTCCAATGCTCTACTTCAATCGGGACTAGCTTGAAAATGACGGTGAACTCAGCCATTGGTGCATTGAGTGGCACGTGGTTGTACACTAGGGGGCGCTGCTACTGTTCATTCCGTGTCCCACCGTGCATCCCACATCATTTCGCTCTGTTGAAAACCGTGACATTTGGTTGCTGGGAGCCGGGGAGCAGAGCAGGTAGAGAGCAACAGTCTCACAGAGTGTGGCTTTCAGAAGCAGTGGGGTGTGCATCATCATACACGCCAGCAGATCGGATTTGAATCATTAATCCATGCAGAAATTATTTAATATTGGCATCATGTTATAGTTATTTAATGATAGATAAAGCAATGTTGTACTTCTGTCACATGTGCATGATTTAAATAAATGAATGTCAGCTCAATTGAATAGATGCTTTATATTGAATATATCCAAGATATTTACACATAGCTTTATCCTGACAAATATTGTGTATTCAGTAGTGCTTATGACTTGGATTGAATTATCAACCAATATTGTCCACCAATTATAGAAAAGTGATGTAAGACACCAGTGATGTACTTCAGAAAGATCACAGTTCATGATCCCGAGAGTAAAATAGTTTCTTGTTGGGAAACGGTTGCTGAGCATTTCATGTTTATGTGCTTTAGTCATGATGAGCTCCATGCGCGTGACTGACAGAGGGGTTTTGGCAGCTAGGCGGCGCATATGCCTCGCGCTATGGAAGCAAACCTGGATGAGGATCCGAGGACAACACTGTGGAGGATGAGGACGCATGTGGTGCCCAGTGCAATCCAAAGAGTGCGCTTTTGTTAATACAGTACATACATGGGTTCCTTCTTAGAAATTGTGTGATTTGAAATATACTGTGGATAAATTATATAAGTTTCACATATTATGTAAATAATAAATCAACTTTCACTCGGATATAGATTTAGTAAAATGCCCTTTTCATTGTGTTGAAGATTTATTTCCTAAAATCTGGCTAGTTTCTCATCTGTGACTCACACAAACTCATCAACCATTCAGTTCTGAGCAGAAATCCCGCATCTCTGACCGGGGGCGTGTCAATGGCAACCGGGACGCTTGAAAGACAGAGGAACCGGCCAATAAGGTGTTAGCTCTGCTGGTGCCGGCAACTCCCATTGGTTGGCGAGGGGAGGGAGCTGCGGGAAAAGCGACCAGCTATGCACTGATGCTTCAGTACTGTGCCAGCAGAGCCCGCAGGAGCGCATTCCATGTACTGGGACCAGTCAAGCGCCAGAGATTCTAGCTCTAGTTTGAAATGCGTTTGTTGCATTGACGCTGTGGATTATGGTGTTCCATCACACCTCTAGTGTCATCTCTCTATACCAGTGTCAGTTTAGCGTCGTAACGTTCACTTGTGCCAAATATCCGCGCGCGACTCTAAAGCCTGTTTGAGAAAGGAATCGCCTTGGGAAATCGGTCTTGTGTACACCAGCACGCAGACAGCATGGTTTTTGGCTGACAGCACCGTTTAAGGAGAAATATTGCCATACAACCAAAGCCTTACGCACGCACGCCTGCGCGCCTTGCCTTGGAGAAGAGGGTGATGCTGCGTGCTCCGCGGAGATAAAACCTTCCAAGTGTCCTTTCCGGAGTGGAGATGTTAGTCTTTTTGCTCCTGCTGTGTCTCGCGGATGGGGTCCTTTCGCAGATACGCTACTCTGTGCCCGAGGAAGCGGAGCATGGCACGTTCGTGGGGAATATCGCTGAGGATTTGGGACTGGACCTTACAAAAGTTTCATCTCGCCGCTTTCAGGTGGTGCCAAGCTCGCGAACGCCATACTTGGAAGTAAACTTGGAGAACGGGGTGCTTTTCGTCAACGAGAAAATCGACAGGGAGCGCATCTGTAAGCAGAGCGCCAGCTGTTTACTACATCTGGAGGTGTTCCTTGAGAACCCGCTCGAGCTCTTTCGCGTGGAGATCGAAGTGGTGGACATCAATGACAACCCTCCGAGCTTTCCCGAGACGGACATAACCGTGGAAATATCCGAGAGCGCGACTCCGGGTACGCGCTTTCCTTTGGAGAGCGCCTTTGATCCGGATGTCGGAAGTAACGCATTGCGCACTTACGACATCACCAACAACAATTACTTTTACTTAGACGTGCAAACACAGACTGACGGCAACAAATTCGCTGAGCTTGTTTTGGAAAAGCCTCTTGACCGAGAGCAGCAGGCGATGCACCGATATGTCCTCACGGCTGTTGACGGCGGGCAGCCTCCGCGGACAGGCACGGCGCTGCTTGTGGTCAGAGTGCTCGACTCCAATGATAACGTCCCCGTGTTTGATCAACCGGTGTACTCGGTTAACCTGGCCGAGAACGCGCCCGTGGGCTCGCTCGTCATCCAGCTGAACGCAACAGACTCGGACGAGGGCGCGAACGGTGAAGTCATTTACTCGTTCAGCAACCACATCTCCAGCAGGGTCAAAGAACTGTTCGACATCGATGCCAGAACTGGGCGCATAGAGGTCAGGGGTGAGGTGGACTTTGAGGAAAGCAGCCTGTATCAGATTTACGTGCAGGCGAAAGACATGGGACCGAACGCCGTGCCCGCGCACTGTAAAGTTTTAGTCAAAGTGACTGATGTGAACGACAATGCACCGGAGATCATCTTCAGCACCGTCACCGAGTCTGTAAGCGAGAACGCAGCCACCGGCACCGTCATCGCGCTTCTCAGCGTCACCGATAAAGACTCAGAAGAGAACGGCCTGACGCATGTGGAGATCCTTGGAGATGTTCCTTTTAAGCTCAAATCCTCTTTCCGAAACTATTACACGATTGTAACGGACGGTCCTCTGAACAGAGAAACTGTAGACTCGTACACTGTTACCGTGGTGGCGAGAGATAAAGGAATTCCTTCTCTGGCGACCAGCAAATCAATAAAAGTGCACGTGTCGGATGAGAACGACAATGCGCCCACGTTTACGCAGCCCATATATGATGTGTATGTGACGGAAAACAACGTCCCCGGTGCTTACATTTACGCCGTCAGTGCCATCGACCCTGATGTCGGACAAAACGCGTATATAACGTACTCCATAGTGGAGTGTGAAATCCAGGGTATGTCTGTGGTCACGTACGTGTCCATCAACTCTGAGAATGGCTATCTGTACGCGCTCAGATCGTTTGATTACGAGCAACTCAAAGACTTCAGCTTCATGGTTCAAGCCAGGGACTCGGGTAGCCCCGAGCTGTGGTCCAACGCCACGGTTAACGTCATCATCGTGGATCAGAACGATAACGCGCCGTCTGTCATTGCGCCTGTGGGTAAAAATGGCACCGCGCGAGAGCCTTTGCCGCGCTCTGCTGAACCCGGGTACCTGGTTACGCGTATTGTCGCCATGGATGCAGATGATGGAGAGAACGCGCGCCTGTCATATAGTATACAGCGAGGCAATGAGAATGGAATGTTCAGAATGGATTGGCGCACAGGAGAGTTGCGCACAGCCCGCCGGGTGTCGGCAAAACGAGACCCGCAACAGATGTACGAGCTGCTGATCGAGGTGAGGGATCACGGCCAGCCTCCCATGTCGTGCAGCGCCGTTGTACAAGTGACGCTCGTGGATAGTCTCGTGGAAGGCCACAGCGGAGAGCGCGGGTCAGCCAAGGCCAAAGACGCGTCTCTGGACCTGACACTCATCCTCATTATCGCTCTTGGCTCAGTTTCCTTCATCTTCCTCCTGGCGATGATTGTACTGGCTGTGCGCTGTCAGAAGGACAAGAAGCTGAACATCTACAGCACCTGCCTGGCGAGCGACTGCTGCTGTCTGCTTGGGTGCGGCGCGTGCGGCTCTGGCGGGTGCTGCGGGCGTCAGGCCCGGGCTGCCAGGAAGAAGAAGAAGCTAAGCAAGTCCGACATCATGCTAGTTCAGAGCACCAACACTGCCAACGTGAGCGTGGCGAGCGCCGCGCAGGTTCCAGTGGAGGAGTCGGGAAGTTTCGGCTCGCTCCATCCGAATCAGAACTACTGCTATCAAGTTTGTCTCACGCCGGAATCTGCCAAAACAGACCTCATGTTCCTGAAGGCCTGCAGCCCGTCGCGCAGCACAGACACCGAACACAACCCGTGCGGGGCAATTGTGACTGGTTTCACAGACCAACAGCAGCCGGACATCATCTCCAATGGCAGCCTGCTCTCCAGTGAGGTGCGAGAATCATTATTATCCATCGAAAACCATCCGATTTTTTTTTTACTTTATTTAAAGTCAAACAACAATTCTGCTTTATTTATTTATTTTATGTTTTTACAAATCCATGAGGTGCATTTATATTTTAACAATATACATTATAACTAATTTATAACGAAAAGAAACAAAACAACCAAAAATAAAACAACTTCTTTGGGATATAGGCTTGAGATCTGTAACAAACAGCCTTATCTCTATCTGCTTGGAGACTCACATCATCAAGATGATCCTGTTATTAATCTACTTAGTGTAATCTACATAAATCTGTGGGCCTGCTTGTTTACTTTCTATCCAGTGCAGTATTAATATTGTTATAATGATAAAGATTTCGATCATTATTTTTTTTAATAATCATCATTCATTCTCATCCTCATCCAGCCTATATATACACTTTGGGATTACTGGAGTTGGAGTGTAAACACAGTGAGTCAGTGACCTGACAGATTTGCATGTTTGTGAAAAGCTCTGGGGTTTGAGGGCATTAGAGATGCCAGTCACGCTGTTGCACAACCTCAGAAGAACAAAGCTGTGTCTATAGTTGAATTCTGCTGAATAGCACCAGAGGCTAATGATTTTCCTCAGCAGAGATTCCCTCCCATGTCAGGAAGAGCCCAGTCTGACCTGTTATTTACTCCTGACCTCATCTGTATCTCTCTGTCTGTCAATGATATATCCCTCTTTAGCACTAGATAGTATAGAGCTTTGATATTTGGTAGCTTTTTATTTATCCATCTTAAAATGCCATTTTAGCAGTGAATGCCCTGAGTTTATCTGTTTATCTAGTTTTTCATTGTAATGCTGATTATTGGAAGTGTTTTGTTTATCTCTTGCAGACAAAACACCAGAGAGCAGAGCTTAGCTATTTGGTTGACCGTCCAAGGCGTGTGAACAGGTAAGAACTAAATGCACTTACAATGAATACAGAATTCAACAGAAAATGTATAACTTTGTGAAGTGTAATTTTGTAAAATGAAAGTTCTCCTCTACCTCTATCTCTCCTCAGCTCTGCATTTCAGGAAGCAGATATAGTCAGCTCTAAAGACAGCGGTCATGGAGACAGCGAGCAGGGAGACAGCGACCATGATGCCATGCACCGTGGACATTCGTCTGGTAAGTTTGGATTCGACAAGTTTTCAATCTCTTCATTCGCTATGGATTCGAAATGTTGAGTTTTGCATCTTCATGTGAAATCAGACACCTTGGACGATGCAGGATACTGTTTTTAAACGCTATAGGAATAATGTACGGCTTTAGCTTCAGTAGAGATGCATTTGTGTGTCTGTGCGCCTATAATCCAATTGTTTTTTTAATTCCTGCTGATAATCAGGATTTAGTGTAGTGGTGCTTTCTCCCTTACAGCCACGTCTCTAAAGACATGGTGGAATTTAGATCAGCTCGGCGCTCTGTCATCCACTCTGTGGGAATGGGACCAAATAGGTTGAGCAGCAAACAAACAAGTGATTCATTGACTGAGTGTGACCCCCCCCCACTTCCTCCCTCCCTTCCAAACTTCTCTTCTTCACACTAATCCCTCTCCCCAAATTCCACTGCAGGATGACACTAATATTGATACTTTAGATATATTTAGTTCTCTTTAGATATTAGATGTAACCTTAGCCCCACACTTCAATAAATCTGCTCAGTACACATAAGATAAATATATTAGCTGTTTATTTTCATAAACCTATGTATGAAATTGTACTGTCTAGAATAAATGGGGTTAACAGTTAAAGCACAATAAGTAAAAGAAACAAAGTAAAAGTAATATTTATAACATGGTTAAATGCTGTACAGTCTATCATTAAGATAATTTTATGAAACTAAATAGTAAAGTGTGCAATGGACTGACGACCTGTCCAGGGTGTACGACTCTTGCCCGATGTGAGCTGGAGATAGGCACCAGCAGACCCCTGTGACCCCAAAGGGAATAAGCGGCCAGGAAAATGGAGGAATGAATGAATAAATATTAAATGTTTACGTAAGCTTAACAAAAAAACCCTCCCCCTTAATTAACTTTGAGTCGGTTCAGAGCTAATCGAGTTCGGTTCAGAGCTAATTTAAAGACATACTGAAACTTCCACAAATCGGTCGCGGTACACTTTTTTTGGTCTTTGGTACATTTTGAATAGCTTTTGCTGTCATTATTGTCCAAATGCGCTATTGTAAAATTGAAAACAAACTAGTGTGATTTAACCGAGTTAATCAAGGATGATGTGATTTCTAATTTATCCCTTAGAAGTCCGAGGTCTTTTTGAGTGTACAACCCCAGCTTCTTTTTTCTTGTACAATTTTTTTTTCAGTACATAACACAATAATTACACAACAATCTGAAATTGTAAAACAAGTACAATTCCGAGTAGTACATTTTGTCATTTTTTACAGCAAAAATGAAAAAAATTATACAACCCACATCAAAGGTATTGTACTTCCAAGAGTTAACCCTTCTTTTCACTTCTAGAAGGCACTTATGGGGTCTGTAAAATGAAACTGAAATATGATTGCTCATTTTTTTGGGATTTTAATCTGAATTGCCTTGTAAATTATGTGTCAAAACTCTTGTAATGTTCATTTAAAACAAAAAAATAAAAACTAAGAAACGTTTTGAAACCTACATGATATAATCAAAATGGGTTGCATCATTCCTACTCAAATTCAGAACAGAAGCTGTGACTGGCTAATGCACTGGTGCAAAAATTTAAGAACACAGTATTGAGGTACCTAAGGTGACTAATGAGTGAAGATTCAGATTCATTACAACAAAAATCATCAAAATAACAATGATTTTCATGTCGATTTAGCTTCATCCAAACTTTTTCACTTTTGGTAATATCTTACAAATTGGGTCAATCCTAAGCCTTTAGTAAGTTACAGCACTGTTTAAATTTGACTATTGAACCAAATTTTATTCAGTTTCAACTGTCCACTCCTTTACAAGTCCACATTTGATCACTTTGTTGGTAAATGATGCTTGAAGCACATGTGAAGTTGACTGTGTAATGTAATTATGCCATCGTTGAACACAAATGATGCAAGCAAAAAGTTGGATCTTGTTATCATTAATTTCTTGATGGTCACGCATATGTCCTCTGCTGTTATTCAGCTGCACCATATGTTGTGGCTGGACAGCTTCAGTTCTCATTTAGCCCATTTTTGCTCAGTTAAACATCAGATTGAATTCAAGACTTTTTCCACAAGGTCAGCTAGCCCATCTGCACAGTGTACCATCCAAGAACTCTTGGCTTTTAAGATACTGCTTTATAAAGAAGCGGAACAACCGTTATTTTGGTGAGCATGTTGTTCTTAGTCAAATGAATTGTTTTGCTGCAAACTATCGTGTTTAATTAAGATAATTGAAAGGAATGCTTGGTATGCGTGCTTGGAAAGCATTCAGGAGTATACATTGTTCTTTTTAATGAGTGTTCGTTGAGACTGCTTTCATCTTTTCAAATTTATTTCAGGCAGTCTGTTGGTTAAAGGGACAGTTTAATGAAAACATATTTGCACACCTTTACAAATGTTGCTTCGCAATGCAAATATTATATTTTAAAAACATTCCCAGCAACATCTTAATGTTGATCCAGATTGGGAAAGAACCCTTAAAGTCTCCTGCCGTTGTTGTGTCCCCACAGCCATCTCAACTAGATTAAAAAGAGCTAGATAAGTACGGCTTAATTTCTCTCAGATGCATAGACTTTAATAGATGGCGGATCACTTCTGAGCTTCTCCGATGCAATGACACACCTGAATCATTTCATTCCACTTTCATTTCTTTTATCCCGAGGATCTGCCACGTTGCAAGAGAGTCTCTCATTTGGTTTGCAGGTCATGTTCTGAATCGAGAAACAGCTCACTGATCAGTAATTTATTTTCAGCCTGATGCATACCAATTAGCAAATGAAGGTTATTATCAGATCTAATGCATCTTTGTAGGGCTTCTGTTCAGAAAGAGGTGGAGGTGATTCCACGGATCGTTTATTTTAAAGATTTTTTATTCCTTTTGTCAACCTTTCTCTCAATTTCTGATGTACATCACACAGCAGCACAGTTTCAAACAGCTTCCCAACAGCTTCATCATGTGTGAAGTATTTAGTGAGCGCTTTATTTTTTGAAGTGACTTGTGTTGTGCGGCCTTTTGGAGCTTTGTTTAAGTAATGTTTAAACATCTGCCTTGGGGTGATTCACTAGTTAATAATAGCATTCATTAAATGAGTGGTACATGCTGTTGGGGTGGTATTATTACAGCCTAAGATGGACTGTACCTGAATGGTTTGAGGGACATTACAGCAGCATCTTCTAATATGTTTCAGGATTCATTTAACTTGAAAGATTTGTAAAATATCAATCCTTCCATCCATTCACAAGTTTTCTTTGTACATCAGAGCTATGATTAAACACCTTCAATAAAGTGGTTAAACGGTGGAACACCATTGAGTTGTTGTGTGAACAGCTTGAGCGGAACTCCATCAAGCCTGAAATTTCATCAGAAATGTTCCTCATCTTTGGAGCATAACAGCTTAAGTGTGATGTCACACTTTATTTAACAATAGTCGTTCTGCAGGAGTTTACGCTCAAAAAATTGACTTGTCTGATGAAGAGAATTAATCCAGTTTATTTAATTAAATTGTATATAACATTGTTGACAGCAGTTGGGGTCAAATTAACTTGATCCAATACATATTGGGTTACAATTACATGATGTTCAGTCACCATTTATCTGCTCTCTTTGAGCAATGAAGTGTTCGCAAATGGACAATTTGGTCTCAAATCCAAAAAACATACCAGAGTAACTCGAGTACTTGGATGAAACAGACACTGTTTGGTTAGAAATCAGATGGGCCATTCACTTTTGCCTTTTTTAACCATTAAGCCATTATTATGTTTTAAGTACCGGTACATAGTATATGATACATTTTAACTTTCAATGTAGTGCAGATTTTAATGGATAAACATAGAACTAGTGAAATAGAACTAGTAGAAGGAGTTCTGAGTACAATAAAAAGTCAAAGGGTGGAACATCCTTTTGTGGTTTGTGAAAAGCTTGAGCAGAAGTTTCATCTCTTTGAACAATGAAGTATATGCGAATGTATTACTGGGGACAGTCTCAAAACCGCCATCCCTACCAAAGTAACCAGAGTCCCTGTTTGAAACAGACTGTAGCTATGTTTCCATCCACATTTTGGAATATTGCATTAAAAACCCTGGATGGAAATTCCAAGATTCATATACATTATGAACTATTTATCAGATGAGAAAAATGTACATAAACTTTAATAGGAACACATTTATGGAATAAATTCTAATGCAATGCAATGGCAATGCATATTTCTGTCAGAACTGGGGAGCGGTGGGACAGCAATAATGGACTAACCAATGGACCGATTTCATTGCACAACATCTGAAATGTGGGTTTTGTCAGTTTAAAATTTCTATCAACAAAGTGGATCGGGATATAACCTCCCAGAACTGTCTTGACTGGCTGCGTTTTCTAAAGAGCAGTGTCTACCGAAGATGACATTACATTTACTTTTATGTATTTAGGGGACGCTTTTATCCAATGCGACGTACAGTTCAGAAGTAAACATAAGCAGTTTTTTACAAGTTCAAATTAATCATATGAGATGCCATATTGCATTTTGTCTACATGTTATAAGATGCAAGTAAGTTATTTTACATGAAAAAGGCCTTCTCCTAACACAGCAAACAATGCTTTATTCACAAACATTTTTTTTTTTTTCATTTTTGGGTGCAAATATGGCTATTGTTTGGTTAGAATTCAGAGGCATTAGCTTGAATTGAAATAGGAACCACTTTTTGCCTCAAAGCCAACTTTATGTTTTTACAAAAATTAAATAATATATAATAATAAATTATTAGGAATCATCAAGTGTACTTTAGAAAGTAACTGTTTATTAAAGATGTAACTAGTGTAATACAACTAGAAAGATGTATTAAAAGATAAGTAAAGAAAGATAAGTAAAATATAAGTATAAGCTGTGTTTTAATGACAGCTCTTGTTTACCCTAGGAAATGATGAAATTCAATAAAAGTAATATATGATATATAATATATGATAAAAAAGTAGTATATGATGGCATAATTAAATAAAATATAGGTAACCTCACATTTACAGGAGTATGGCTGAAAAATGTTAGCATTAAATCCTCTAAAGTAGAATTCAATCCCAGCTTTAAAACTAGCACGTAGTTCATCGACCACAGCCGACAGAGCATTAGATTTTCATCAGGTTTGACTTATTCTTGCAGTATTGACTAAAGTCAACAATATAATTACTTTTCCAGTTCACCACGAGGGAAAAAAAATATGCTGGATGAGTACAGGGAGCAATTAATTTCAGAAAATGTCAGGAAATATCAAGATGTCTCCCTACGATTACACAATGAGGAAGTGTCTTATCTCACACTCTCTAAATATCAAACTCTCGCTTCCTCACTTTCTCTGTGTATCAGATAAATACACAAAGAACCCTTATTCAGTCTCTGACTCACACAAGACCTCAGAACAGAATCACAGATAGCCCCCAGAATCGTATAATGTTTAAATGACTTGTTGTGGGCTCTACATGGCTCTGTAATTTGAAGTGTCTTAAGAACCCGAGGCCTAAGTACATTGTTTGCATGTAGCTCCAAAGAGCTCTAATCCTCCTTTAAAGCAGAAACCCAAAGACTGTGTATGCTGACCTGTCTTCTGTCTGAAGGGCTAGTCTGAGGATTAACTAAGAACACCGCCCCCCAACATCTTCACATACACACAGACCAGTGACTCGCCGCCATACCTTCAACATCTCTGTTTAGCGCAGCTTTGAAACAGCACTTCATTAATCCTGCAGCTGTAATTACTGACTGTTTTAGACCTGGGCTTTTCAGAGAGGGATTTAAAAATTCTCACCTCTATCGTCTTCCCTGATGCATGCAGTCAAAACGTCACGGCTTACACCTGCTGGGGTAAAACTGTCACGCACAAACTAACAGGATCTTTTCCCTCATGCTGGCTTTAGCTCTAACACTATTGTAGCGCTAGCTTTGCAGCTTTGTGATTTGTGAGCTAGTTCAACGTTGGATATTAGCTGCAGGCTGCTTGAATTACATGCTGCTAATCCAAATACATTTTTAACAAGGTTCATGATAAACATTGGGACGGATGTGGTGGCTCTAACCACAGGGAAGAAGCCTGGCTCAACAGGATTGAAAATATTACATTTCAAAACATTGACTGGCAAAGACTCAATAAGAATCTGTCCTCTGAAATAGAGAATAAACAAATTAATGGACAGCTTTGATTTATTTGACTGCAAATTATTGAATGGGTTATGTGTTTCAGGTTGCGGCATTGATAGACTGCTCCGCCCTCAGCCAACAAACTAAAATTCATTAAAAAATCTTTATAGCACTTTATAATCTTTATACGTTCAATTCAAACTATACAAAATTGATAGAATAAATAAACGGGATGTAGGGGTTTAATTAAAAATAAAAACAAACTCAAGAACTTAACAGGAACAAATAAACAAGACACTTGGAATCATCCAGTAGGATAACAAACCTTTAAAGAGAGTAAACAAGCACAGTTCAGTAAACAAACAACAGTTGAGGTTAATGAACAAGGCAAAAGACAGGTGAGCACACGATCATGAAAACAGAACAAAGCTGTGTGCTCAACAAAGTAATATAGCCACTAGAAACTGCAAAGCCACAATAAACAAGTAAATAAAACGGCCAAGAGAACCGAAAGATAAACTGAACAAAACATACAAAGACAGAAAAGTGACACAAACAAGTTGTAAACCACAGCAACATAGACTGCCGGAATGCAACCAGCTTTAAATGTTGCCCAGAATGACCAAATTTCACAATATATGCAAAAAAAAAGTCCCATAATCATCAACGTCATCAGAACATCTCTGGATAAACTCACAATTGTGGCTTGTGAATTGTCCGCAAATAATTATGTTGTCAGTTATAAGTCCCCCTGGTGACAATTCCCCCCCAAAATTAGACTATTTAAACTAATAGATTATTATTATTATTTTTTTTTTGAAGGTGATATTGCGTTCCCTTTTTTGTTCATTTAATTGAGTCACAGAGAAAAGAGACAAAAGAGTAAAGGGGTTCGTGGCCTTTATAATGCATCCCTTCATCTTGTAGCTGGGAGGAAGAGAAGGAAAAAGAACAGAGGATGGGCTTTATCTGCAGGCTTGGAGTCTCCATGAGTTTACCTTTGATGTCAAATAGAAAGAGAGAAAGAGAGCGAGGGAGCTCAAGAGGAGATTACAGCCTTGACTCCATCCACTGGCTGTATGCATGCTCTCTCCATATGCTTTGATCAGACTCATTTGTAATTTAAAAGTCATAAAAGAAAAAAAACAACAAACACCGAACAATCTTTTCATGATTAACGCGATACGTCAAGTGCCACAGACATCTCATGCAAGAGGCTTTTAATATTTTCAAAGTGAATGACATGCATCACATTTCATCTGGATTTACACATTTAGAGAGCTTGATTAAGACAGAAAAAAATCTCGCTCTGATTGGTTGAATTAATTTAAAATGTCACGGCTTGGTCTTTTATTCATGAGAGAAGGCTTTGAGGGTGTGTTATCTCTTAGATGCATTGGTAAATTGTATGTTTGTTGGTCTTTCATGCTTCCAGTGCAATTTGAAAACATAATCTGACTTCCATCCACCCACACGGATAATTAAACCCAAGCTAAACCCATCTCTTTTCTCTCGCAGGAGCAGACCTGTTCTCCAACTGCACAGAGGAGTGTAAAGCCCTCGGCCACTCAGATCGCTGCTGGATGCCAAGTTTCATGCCCACTGAGGCACGGCAGGGCGCCGATTACCGCAGCAACCTACACGTGCCGGGCATGGACTCTGTGCCTGACTCTGAGGTATTTGAGGGCGAGATGTTGGCTGCTGATCAGTCATTCTCAACCTTTGGCAAAGAGACTTCACATCACCCCAACCAGATGCACCATCAACACCATCAACACAACCTCAATGCTTCCACGCTAGAGAGGAAAGAGTTTGATGCGCTTCTGTGTAACTCGCGCATGCCTTACAAAGCCGCCTGTCTGTGTGAGTATCTCAAAGAGAGAAAGAGCACTTTCCTCTCTCTTTCTCTTGATTTGATCCCCGTAGAAACATTCAAAATTAAGGTCTCTGGCATCAAATGATGCTAAATTCTTCTAAAACAAAATCTCACACTTCCACTTTCCTTCATTCATCAGCCATTCTTCATCTACTGCTTCCTGACATACACTCTTAAAATTCGAAAGAAGTAAAAATTCTTGTGAAATTTACAAAAGTGATTAATAGCAGTTTTTCAAATATCTTTCATTTTTTATGAGTGTATGCTTTGCTTCTTACTCATTTACTGTTCTCTTGCCATGTCGGTCGTGAGGGAACATATTGGCTGCATTTGTGAATTTGAGAGCCAGAAAAATTTAATCACTAAGAAAAAAAATAATATTCCAGATTGCTTGGCATTCCTAATAACTGAAATATTTTAGTTTTCAAAAAACTGCAGTTTTTTAGTTTTCAAATAATAAGAGGTTTTTTTTTTTATATAATTCATCGCTATATCAAATTTACAAAAAAAACTCTTGGATGACACAACAGAGATCAACAATCCTCAAAATAAAAGCATAGAGCCAAAAGCAGGAGCTCCATTTTCAGCTGCACATTTATCAGGCAGCGTTTGACCAGTAATGCCAAACGAAAGACAGAAATCTGAAACTGGTTCACTCCAATGGCTGGAGTTTATAGAAGGTTTTACCTGCCCTTCTGGAAGGAAGAAGGTAGAAGAAGGTTTGATGAGATGTTATTGACTGCTCCTCAGGCATCCATCTCTGAACATGCGTATACTAAAGAAAATGCTTCATGATTGGTGGCTCATAGGTCTACATCAAACTAACAATAAAAGTCTCAACAAATTAATAGTAAGGACTTATGTACTCTCACTTTTTTCATTATCAAGCTTGGTGTATATCTATAAAAACCTTATGTTTTTTACACAAATGTTGATTGCACAAATGGGACCCAGGGGTGCCATGCTAATTATCTGCCAGGCTCCTCTTAAAAAGGGGTTCTAAACTTCAATTCTTTTCAGAAAATGGTATTTGACAATATTAGGAGATCCATTGAGTTTCAAATTGTTGTTTTTAATTAGGGTTTCTGAATGTTAACTAGAAGTAGTTTGAACAATGCATTTTCTTTTTGTTTTAGCTGTCTTTAAAAATAAATTTTTTAACACACTTTTTTTCTTACTCTCTTGTTAGCGCGGAAAAGGATATGCTAGCTCTTTCCGAGTGGACATTCCAGAGACGGCATGATTTTGCACAATCAGTAAGACTGTGGGAAATGCGAAAAGCATCAAGTTTTCAGACTCTATTTCCAGAGGCGTCAGATGATCGTGCATTCCCCCAAGGCTTCTGGAGCTATTGGGAACTCAACCAAACTTGATGAAAGAGTCCGACTCGAATGCGCTTCTCAGCAGGACTGAGGCCGAGGACAACACTAGACCTGTGAAATACATGGAGGATTGGAAGACAAGGAGAGAAACAGGAGGATGACGGTTCCTCTTGGCTTCTGCGTGTGCCTGTTTACAGCACTACTGTACATCATAAAACGAACACAAGAACAATGTGAACGATGAGGTGAACCCCTTACATAACAGAGATATATTCACTGAGCCCTTTAGTTGTTTATCTACACACACAGACAAACACACGCATACACACTTCACTAAAAGCCAATTGTACAGGAAATTCATTTGTGCATTACAAATGCAATATTGTTCTTTTAGACATGACTGTTTTTCTATTCGATGTGTGGCTGTGTGTGTGATCAGGTGTTTTCCCTAAACCTTTTCCAACTCTCTGTTAAAAGAAGAAAAAAGCAACGGACTCTGCAGAGGGATATTTTTTTCCACCAGGGTTAAGTGTTCAACATTGTGCGAAAGACAGCAGTGGCCTAAATCGTACTCTCTCAGACAACACGTAGGTTATATCATGTGTGGGAAGTCTTAACTGTACTCTTTTAAACTTCAAAATAAATATAAATCTATATCTATACATCTATCGATATCTACTTTTCTGAAAGTGCAACAGTCTTTTTTTCAGATGTATGGTATAGCTGTTTAAAGGGAACTAAAAGCCTTATCTCCAAATGTTTCGTCCGTTTTCACCCTTTGAAGTTGATATTAGCGTTTATAAATAAACACAGTTGTAGAAATGAACACATGGCAGTTGAGGGTTAATGTAGCCAAATAGATCCAACTGGAAACCACAGGCCAAAAAGAAAGGTGCTCAAAGAGTATACACACATACACGCACGCATACACAAATACTGACAGTATACAAATACACACAGCAAACCAAGAGGTGACAAATAAACTGAAATATGTACACTTTACACTGTTGTGTTTTTGTTTCTGATGGTTAGAGGAATAGTTCATCCCAGTTGCTTCTTGAGATTATGGTTGCTCCATTGGAGTTAGAGGTTTTTGCTAAGAATTGTTTGCATATGTCAAAAGGTGGAACAGACAAACACTCTGGTGTTCGGGAATTAGCTGGTAGCTAATGATTAGTAACTACATTTTAAATGAGCAGTTATTGACTCGCAAACAATTACAAGCTTTTTACACAAATTTATCGATTTCTTTATTTATCTTTTGTTTGACCTTTTACCATAAAAAATTACCAAAAAGCCTCCTATATTTTGTTCTAAAGAAAATTTTAGCTGTTTTACCACAAACAAACATTGCTTTTGTTATCCGTTCCAAAGTAAATGTTAACTGTATTCCTACAAGAACAGGAAATTTGTTTTTCAATCTAAAGTAAAAACAAATCTTGTTTAAATCTTTGATTTGGTTCTCTTCTCCAAAGTAAACGTTCCTACATTTTCCAAATGATTTCCTTCAAGACGATTGGTTATTTATGTTTGTTTCAGTTGTTCATTTCTAGTTTCTGTTAAAATTCCCACTCTATATTTATTTTACACTTACAAATTATAAGTTAATAGAGCTAACTCGTATCTAATAAACCATGTATGTAATATGCCTCGGCTTTGTTTGTTTGTAGCTAATTGGAACATTGTAAGATGAATTCATGTGAAAATGGCCCATGATACACAAATAAAGAATGCACTCAAAAAATATGATAAACAAGTCAATAACTGATAATTACCAAATTCAGTTATTAGTCATTGATTACTAGCTAATTTCTTATCCTTAAAGGTGCTAAAATCAATAATGGATCAGGAATTGCTCCTTTGTTCACTAATTGATGCACACTAGTGGAGATTTTGCAATGTTTATATCTAAAAGACCACAGCGATATGATGAAAACTGATTTTTTAATGTCATTTTTGGAATGACGTGTGTTAAATGAATTTGAAATGAACGATTTTTCTGCGGAGCCTCTTCACATGCAGAATATCTTCAAAAGCCTAATGCGGACATTGACAGATTTCAAGCATTACATAAATAAATATTCAACAAACCTTTGCAGTAGCTCAGCCTGCAAGTCCAAAATACCAATAATTTTGAACATTTTCAAATTCCAAGTAAAGAAAAAAAAAATATCCTGCAATGCCATGCAATTGATATGCAACAGAACTTGTGTTTCCTCTGCTTTCAGACCGAAAGAGAGCTGGACTGGTTTCCAGCAAACCCCAGTAGTCCCAATTGAGTTGGTTAGATCAAATGGAATACATGTATTTTTTTAAGTCTTAAATATGGCAACACCATTAGTATGGGTATTTATTAAGTAAATGTAAATTTTTGAATAAAAGTGTCCTTTAAAAATGTTTCCTTACACGTATACGTTTATATTTACATATAAGCATTCAGCAGATACATTTGATAACATTTGATCCGTTCTTGCTTTTCCTTGGATTTAGACTTCAAACTTGGAGTTGCACCTCAATAAAAAAAGCCACTTGAAAGTTTTACATGTGTTTAAAAGCATAATGCCTCCACATTCTGGTGTTACAAGGACTTAATGCAGTGTATGTGTGCTACTAAGCTATTTTTATTACCAACGACATTCTTCATGAAATGTGAAAATTTCTTCATTTTCATTTGCATAGAGAGGAAAAGGCAATTTTTATAAATACATTCCAGTAAAGTTTAATTGCAAGCCAGTCGCAAAGAACTAAACTTAATGCAGCATGGAACTAAGGACAAAAGCATTTTGATCATATCTCATTTTCACTCAAATGGACTCCATTATGTTTGACCTGAAAACACATTAATCTCTTTCACAAACCACACGCTTTATTCTGAAGACATTAGCTGATAGAGAGACCCAAATGCAGAAATCGCCAGGCTATGAAAATACTAATTAAAGAAATAGAAGAAATAATTAATCAAACAAGTCACACTTGAAAATGCTTTAAATTTCATCTAAAAAAATTACAATTCTGTCACGTATGTTCTTCAATACATGACCTTTCATTCATGGACTATTAAAGATATCTAGATGCAATATTTCAGCCACAGTTTTCTTTTCAAAGCAACAGAAAATCAACATGAACTTTGGTCTTTGGTTCAGTTATCTATTTATTAAGCAATTGAAGTGTCTTTTTGTGTGGATAAAACCAAACTCATTCTGAAATATATGCACTTCTGCCTTAGTGTCCAACATATTTTTGTTTTCAGCTCATAGCAGCATCACAATACATGTGTCTTGACTGAGCTTTTGTGTTTATTCTTAAGGCATTTTTAAAATTGTAGATTGATACTGGAGTCACATGGCCTGTTTGAGTTCTGTGTTACTCCTCTTAAATGAGAATTACGATGGAGTAGATTGAAGAACTGGTTCTTTGTCTCTCGTGTTCTTTTGTTCTGGGAATCCAAAACTCCTACGTGTCTGGAATAACATGAAGGTGACGAACAAATGAGAGAATTTCCATTTTAAATGAAATATTCCTTTTGAACCAGAAACCTAACAGGCTCTTGTTTGTTTAGGCCTCAGATTGCATTGAAGAGGGCCTCAGCTGATGATGTGATGATGGGTGTTAGGTGACACTTTAAGCTGAGGCCACCGCTGACAGATAGATTGAAGTTGAACAGAAAATCTGTCCTCATAAATATGCTAACAGCCACCAGCCCCTGTCACACAGCCCCCACAAGTCTCTCATCCCTTCATCTAAGCCCCTTTTTCCCTTCTTACTTCTCACACCTCATCTCCTCTGGCAGGTCAGTGCTGCATTTGTTCTTTGTGACTGATGGCATCCATGAGGGCGACTTTTGTTCCTCTCCAAAGAAAGATGGGCAGAGATTACGAGAGTGTTTGAGAATGTGTTTGTTAGAGCCTGTGTGGCATTGCCAGATGTCTGCTGTCTGAGGTGACAGTGGTGGAGGCTCACCAGACCCCTGGCAGTTTTGTGAGGGTCCTTTGGGGCCCTGGGCAGAGCATCCAAAGTGACAGAGCGCAGGAGATATGATAAGCGAAGCAAGACAGGAATGTGAGAGTAAGCAGGCTCTAAATCCCATGTGTGCTGTCTGTTACATATAGGCACACACACACTCCGACAGGAGATAAGATGACAAAAGCAGCACAGATTCGGGAGGGGGGAAGAGGGGTGAGAGTTAACCCCGTGAGCTGAGCTCTCGCCGAGTTTCTTTGACATTTAGACCTCGGCTGCTGTAATCGCACCATCAGACATGTTAGTGACATGGTCCCGCTGAGACTGAACTGGATGGTGAAAAGGTTATTTTTTTGAGGTACTTTGCATCTTAAAAACCAAATGGCATTATCAGCAGCTTTAACTCTTCATAAACAGTTTTCTTTGTTTAGTTATAAAGTGTTTACCTGCAAAGAAACTGCACCCTATTAGCTCACACTCAAACCTGTCATGGCTTTATGTCTATTGAGTCATAGCTAAGGACATCTGTCAAAGTGTATCTGTAAACAGGAGTTTGGAACCCTTGAATGAACCTGAGAAATGGTTTTTACTCCCACTGAGAAAATAACTTTTCTTGTCTGTAAGCATAGTGTCTGAATCCGTTAATCTGCGCTGGCATCTCTGGCACATTTCCTATTTCCAAAACGCCATTATGGTACAGTGAGTTTGGTTCCAAAATGCTATAGATACAAAAATGTTTCTATTTATTTCTGTTATAAACGGTAATATATCATAATGAGTTTTGGATAGCATTGAAGAAAATCAAATCTATGCAGAGATTTAAAACTTTTGTTTGCTCCAAATAAGCACTAATGCATACACTTTAAGAAAAAAATGACAACTTCCACAAAAGTGAACTTTTTGGCTGTGTTTATTATATTTTGCAACTTAACTCTCAGAAGTCATTCTATGTGGAAAACTTTAAAATATCAATCACTTGGTATTGCATTATATTTGATAGAGCTTAATGTCCTTAATGTCTTACTGAATTTAGCTTGAAGGAATTTTATTTATTTATTTTTTCTCACACATCTCTTCTTTCCTCACAGGATGCTTTGAAAGTGTGTTCTCTTTTTCCGCATGGGAAAACTGAACCAAGAATATATGAAAATAAAGTGTCTATGATAATGACACCTTTCTCTCTCATACATCCATACACCTTCCCCATCAACCCACTCCTCCCCCCAACACACACCCCTGCATACCCAACCAACGCATACACATTCTCTATATCTATAGCAAGGGTTCAAGGCAGCCTTTTATGTCATAACCTTTATAATGGTGGCAGCTACAGAATGCATATTAAAGCCTTTACATTCCACAGTGACCCATGAAGTTGATCAAATACTGAACTCTATATTTCTTATAAAAAATGTCATTCAAATGACAGTCTGGAGTTTTCCACAGAGGTAGTTGTAGGGCAAGAGCAAAGGGATACAGGTGTTTGTAAGGAAGGGTTAAGAATTAGGGTTGGTTTTAATCGAGGTCTGAGAAGTAGGGGGTGGTTGTAAGAACGGGCAAAAAAGTACAGGTAGTTGTAAGGAATGACTAAAATGTAGGGGTAGGTGTAGAAGCAGGGCTAAGGGTAGGTGTAGTAGAAGTAGGTGTAGAGTAAGGGCTAATGGGTAGGGGTAGGTTTAGGAAGAGCCTAAGGTTAAGTGTAAGGAATGGCTAGGAGGTAGGGGTAGGTGTTAGGAAGAGCTAAAGGGAAGGAGTTAGTGTAAGGGAGAGCTAACGGGTAGGGGTAGGAATAGGTGTAGATGAAGGTCTATGAGGTAGGGGTATGGGTAGAGGAAGAGCTAATTGGTAGGGGGAGTTGTAGAGGAAAGGGCTAATGGGTAGGGGTAGGTGTAGAGGAAGGCCTAAGATGTAAGGGTAGGTATAGGAGAAGGGATAAGGGGTAGGAGTAGGTGTAGGCGAAGGGCTAATGGGTAAGCGTAGTTGTAGGAGAAGGGCTAAAGGGTAGGGGTATGCATAGGAGAAGTTCTAAGGGGTAGGGTTATGTGTAGGAGAAGGGCTAAGGGATAAGGGTAGGTGTAAGGGGCAAGGGTAGGTGACAGAGCATTAGAATGTTGTGTATGCAAGAACATAACAGCTCTGTGAAAAATAAAACAAAGTAAATGTTGTTGCTTTAATGCAGTTGGTGAAATGGGATTCATCATTTAACCTGATTGTGTGTTTGTTTATGTGTCTGAATGGACTTAGGTGCCACCTGGGTGCTAATGAGTGAGTCATTAGGCTCTGGCACATGCACAGACATCCCCACCTCACTCCTCAGGACCCCAACCACCATATGCTGCAGCAGTTGGGAGCTCATCTTGCCAAAAACTCTGGAAGTAGGAGAAAAGTAAGTGAAAATAAAACCTCAGCCCTTCCTTTTTCACAGAGGCACTATCTCTGAACACTCCTTTTTGGGTCCCTAAATCACATGTCTTTCTGAGCTTTTAAAAAAGCTTTTAAAATAACATATAAAGAGAGTAAATACCACAGGAGAATGATGAAAGCAAAACGAGTAATTTACTAAGTGCTGGCTCTATTCATGCCAGTGTAGCTTGATCTCAAATGCTTTCAGAATGTTAACAAAAGAAGGGGAGTGTCCTTGTTCCTCAAAAGGCAAAGCTTGGCTGGGGTTGGTCGCTACCTATTTAAGCAGTTCATTTCTTTCTAAAGGTGGTATAAACTGACATTAGATAGCTGGAGAAAACAGGATGGAAAGGAGTTGAAGACTTTAGAAAAGGCTCAGAGAGAAAGTGTGCTTTCATGACCGTGTTAAATCAGCAGATGCCAGCCAAATGTTGCTGGGTCTAATTGTTTGTCAGCTTGTGAAATGCCCCTTCCCCACTGTGAAATTGTGTTAACAAAGTCCCATAGAGGAGATGCCATTCAGATTGCATTTAGATAGACTCTGCTCTTGACAAGCGCAAGTCAGTTCTGGGTCACATTCTGGCCATTTGGTGGATAGCGAGAGCCCAAACATTCACAAATATGCTTAACCATCTGCTCCTGAAGCCTGCGGTGGTGTTACTTTACCTCCAGCAAGCTGCATACAGACAGTTTTCTTTAGAATTTGCTTATTCTGCCAATGAAATGGTATGTAAACTGGAGTTTAAGGACAAATAATTGAATTTCATAAAAAGCAACCAAATAACTACTATACTTATATAACGTTAGCTTTCACAATAAAGAAAAACGTTATTTTTCGTCACATGTAAAGGGACAGGTTCACCCTAACCAAGGCTTAGCAAAATGGACAGAATTTTCAGTTTAGAAGTATTCTTTCACAATGTATTATTCTTTTTTTTATTATTTGTTTAGAAATATTTTTTCTTGCTTGGATCACTTTGTATATCACTATATATGCCTTTGTACATCTTTACTGAGTATACTTCCATGGGTAGTTACACCAATTTTTAGCAACCAAACCCATTATCATAATCCTGCAATACATTTATTGTAAATGTATTAATACTAAAAATAAGTAAGTTTTTTTTAAGTCTAACCATGTGTTTACAAGTATCTAATAATTTATTTATTTTTAGCTGGTATATCTTGGTATTGATGTATAGGTTAAAAAAGTAGCATGCATTGGTTATGTAGTTTTCCACTTTTGAGCATCCCAAAGTTTTTACTTTAATCATGTAAAAAAAGAAACTTTATAATATTATATAAAAAGTGTATAATTAAAAACACGCTTTTCATTCAAATAAAATATTGTTGCTTTAATGTTCACATTACATTTTGTTGTTTTCTCTCAGTATTTACCAAGCCTTTACGTATGTTTGGTACCAGAAAAAATTACACTGAACATAATGTGCATATTTCATAAGGACGCAGAGTGCATACCAGTGCATAGTCCATCATTTGGTACACACACACATACACACACATTGAGCTACATGTGCAATAATGAAGAAAAAACACTTGCTGATTCGAGTTTTGGAGAGTTAACATATGACATAAGTGGAGTAAACAGATGCAAACGTTTGAACCTTGAGGACCACAAGCTCCTAGCTCAGGCAGTATTGACATTCTGATTTGAGCCCATTATTCTTGTAATACTTGTAGGCACAGTTTCCCTTCTCAGAAGAAAGTGCTATTATTTGTTCAAGGCTCCTGGGCATTTTTTTCCCTCCAGCAGCACAGATCTCAGCGTTAGCAGGTAAATCAATTTTATCGGCGACGGCAGGTCCCAAGCTTTGCCGTTGGTGTCCTGGTCATTAGCTATACTGATTTGTGTAACACGTTAAAAGTTGTTAAAGATTGGCTCTATTGGCATCTCTACACATCCCTTTCACAGCATAATCTCAAAGGGAGCATCCATTCATCTTCAGCCTAGTCTCTGGCTGTCCTCTGGGTAAAAGAGCCAGCAATTTTTCTGCTTGTGTCCTGCAGGGTGAAACCATGGTGTGCTTTTATTTGACTTTTTCTGTTGACAGGAACACAAGCGCTGTAGAAATTAGGCAATTAGCACAGCGTTGCTTTGTCATTCAGTATGTCAGAGAACCTTGCGTTCTCTTTAATTATGTGTAATAATGATCCATAGCCTGTAGGACAGTGATTCATAATTTAATCACAGAAACTACAAATAGTCTTTCAAAGAACTCGATTAATTGCAGAGATACTGTTGCTAAAAAATAAAAAAATAAAAGCTAAATTAGATAAAGAAAAGAAATCAAATAAGAGCTGAGAAAACCATCTGAGTTTATCACAATGTACTTGCATAAAGTTGCATATTACAAACACATGTACACAATGTTCTTACTCTATTGTGTAGTTATACTTGTACAGTTTGAACAATTTAATTAAAATGAAATCTTGTGAAATTAAACAAGTCTTGTTATTCTAATACAGGCATGCAGCAGATGCAACAATGTACTTTTATGTCAGAATATCTTTAATAATCTGATATTATATAATGGTTGCCTGAATGTCTGATCTGGTCCCTGTTTTTCCTTTGACTGGAGAGCTACTTAAGTTATTTTTATTATTTGCAGCTATCTCGAAGCATATAGACATAAAGCAAACCAGCACTTTTAATGAGTTTTCATTTATTCACCCTCTACAAATTTGCAGACTGTTTTGTTGAAAAGCTGATTATATTTAATTAAATAACTCGCTAAAAACGGCCTAAAATGCAGCCAGAATAAAATTTGATGAAAAAAGTATATCGTCTATGACAGCTTTAAGGTCTAGGGATATGTTTATGGGAGTTTTGACTGTTTTCCAGATGTACACAAACACTGATGTTGGATGAGAAGGCTTGGTACTCTTGGTTATAAGCAAACCCAGACTCGTCCGTAAGATGCAAGATGAAGAAATGTGATTAGTCACTTGAGAACAAAGCTGTGCATGGAGCGCAGTTGTGCTGTGTTTTACATCACTGCATCCTATTCTTTGCATAGCACTTGGTGATGAATGGTTTGGATGCAGCTGCTTGAGTCTATGAAGCTAATTAACCTATTTTGACATTGTCTCTATATGTAGCCCCTTTAACAGCATCACACAAGAATTCATTGAGCTCTTGGTTCTCGTACATAGGTGATATTTGTTCTTTGGTGAACTGTGGCCATTAGGTAACATATTAAATTGATTAAAACTTCTTTAGCAATGCTGAAATTTTCCACAAGGAGAGGACCTAGGGCACCATCAGGGTGCTGTTCCAGCAGTGTCAAAGTGAGAGAAAATGTCTTGGGTCTTTTTTCAATTTTTTCAACCTTTGTTAATACTTTATAATTAGCCTCAGATTCCATTTGAAAACCATTATTTTTTTTCATCCAAATAATAAGCCAAATAATAAATTTAACCAGGAAAATTGCTTGTTTTTGAACCCTTGAAATGCACCAATTTAAAGGCTTAAACCCTGAAAGTTCTGAGACTTTCACAGGAAACATAATTCAGACAGGGTTGATCAAGGGGTGCCATTTTTTGGATGGAAAAATAAAGGTTTTTAAATGGAGTTTGAGGCTAATATTATGTGTGTTTATGCCCACCTTAATTATCAAAATCAATCTAGGGCCTTTTAATAAACACAAATCTCTTTGTTAAAAATACTGAATTTAATACATTCTGAAATCACTTGCTTTTTATTTTAATAAAATACAACCTACATGTGGGCAGTGCTGTGTACCATAATTTTGGTCATAATAGAGCATTTTAAAGTGAATATATTAATAATTTTCCCGTTACAACATATTCTGGGTTTGGTAATTTGCAGACGGTCCCTAAGGGATCCTTTCTCAGTTTACTACACGTACATACTAATGTTTTACAGCAAAAAAAAACAAAAACAACTATTTTACAAAACATTGTGTTGCAGCTTGTCCATAAAGAGAGCTTCTATAAAGAGAGTTTATTTATTTTTCTATACAATCCATCAGAAATAGAAAACCAAGTGTCTCTTCAAATAGAAATTAAACAATTGCAAAACATTGATCAAATTAAATATTACACTTAGATGTTTTTACAGGAAAGGTCCCAGGTCCAATCAAATAGGTCAGACAGAAAAAGAACCTCTGGCCTGTTCTGAAAATAAGAACCATTATCTGGGTTTATGTATTTAGTTCAAGGAATACATTACATGTAATGTTGTTTGACCTAATGTTGGCTGGATCAAATCGTAGCAAAATCTAATGAGGTCTCATTCATCAGAATTACACATTTTTCTGTTAGAAATATTGTAGCGTTTTGAAATGTATGCTGTTAAGAATTTTAAAATGTGTTTTACAGAATAAAACATGGAGGATTTAAAAAGAATGAAAGCTTAGTCACAGACTATGGAACTGTACAGCAGTCTTTTTGGTCTTGAAGTGGCCCTGAATACTTGTCTTTGTATCCATAAAATAGCTGAGAACAGTAAGCTCTATAAAATGTAAACCCCCCCCCCACTCAAATGTTTAGCTTTTATGAAGGAATTTTGAGCATTGAAGGAGGTGTTTTAGAGGATCTAAGTGCTTTTCTTACAGGAAAGTATGTTATGCACCCAGTGGACAATTTAAGCATTGCAAGTACATTTTAAGATTAACCAGAGAGCAAAATTTTACCTTCCGATGGGCTGATTTTCATATGTATATATATATATATATATATATATATAATCATATCATAATCATTTAATTTGTTCATATATATATATATATATATATATATATACTATATATATATATATATATATATATATATATATATATATATATATATATATATATATATATATATATATATATGAACAAATTAAATACAAAGTATGTATATAATTTTTCAAAATAGCTGATTTTAACCAAATAGAGTCTCAGCAAACCATGATCAAATCTTGTATTTTACCACAGATGTCTTCATCCACACAGGCATACTCAAGTTGACTAATCAAAATGTATCCTCAGAATCCCATTTGAACCCACCACCCGTCCACTTATCAAGCTGACGGAAAATTCATCCCTATCATGGCAAACACATGAAGTGACTCTTTTCTGGAGCAGGAAGTGATGGAGCTGAACAGAACCAAATGGCGGAACAGGAGGAGAGAATAGTGCAACCCCCAGGAGATAACAGTGCCTGCCACAGTGGCTGAGATACTGATCTAAATGAAAACAAACAGAGATAAGAGAGAGATTGGAGTCACACTGGCACACTCTGGAGTCCCCATGTATGTGTTTGTGTGTGTTTGTGCACTAGCTGTGTATAAACCCCCACGCCTGCCCAGCGGTAGACCACCCGTCAGATAGATAACCCACAGAACAATTATATTGACGCCTCTGCACTTTCTAGATGAGGTGTCTCAGTAGGTGCTGTGCAGGGTTTAATTTTGGGGGCCTTAATTTTTTATGAGGTATCAATGTGTAATCTTGATGTGGAGTTTCCACGTGTGAGATTTTTGTGTCGCTGGCGGGCCATCAATCCACATATCAGCGAGAGCAGATGAATAATCAGTCTGTTGTGGCTGAAAGCATGTCTCCCAGACACAAATGTAATACTTCCGCTCTGAAGTTGGATGAAATGGAGATACGAGTTTGGGCCCTTTGGACATCACTCCCATAGCTTTTACCGTTAATCTGGTTGATGCTCTTACTAAAGCGATCGCATTTTATGATCACACACTGAGGAGCATCTACTCATCCACCAAGCGTGTTTCATATCTCTATCAAAACTCAGCCAATGAGCCACTTGGGAAATGAAGACCATTTAGTGCTTGCGTTACTGAAGATTTGATTAATTTTGTCATCTCTGATGCTACCTGCACACCTAACTTTCTGTGTGCGTGTGTGTGTGAGACCTTTTTTATTGGATTTTAGCAACGAACAACTCAGCTTGGTTTGGCTTGGCTCTATTTACCTGTTTATTTGGAAGTTTAATTCTTGTTTGTTCTCCCAATTTCAAAGTCAAAGTACAACCTGAGCTGGTCAAACATAACAACCCAATGTTTTAAAACAAGACAGAATTCCTCCAGATTCAAACTTAAAACTATAGATTTAGAAAAGGAAAGATGTCTACAGGTGAAAAAGAAAGTAAACAGTTGTGCATTTATCATTCAAGACTTTTCTACAGAAAAACAAAATCACCAACAATCACTGCACAGCACTCTTTCTCAAATTTAATGACATATCCCATCCACAAAAGCTCAAAGTTAATCTAAACAGGAGGCGCTGATTGACTAAACTGTTGAAATTCTTTCTGGAAAGGGTAATTTGGAAATCTATAAATAAATATCCATTCGTTTTTTTCATGATCTAAATCTCAACACGGTGCTATTGTATTTTTACTGTCAGTCCGCAAGCATATTTAGAAACAGTTGTTAGAATGTAACAACATTTGTAACACCTCCTCAAGCGCTCTTTCTATTAGGAAACTGCCAACACTTGAGTGTTAAATTCGAGTCTAATATTCATTTCACATTTTTTATGGCGACATGTATGCACTCACATAAAAAGAGTCTGATGGCCTGATTAATCCACTTCAGGAGAAACCATTATCACAAGAACAATTGGTGTGTCTATCCTTGTGGAGTGGCCATCCATCAATGTCACAGCTGCTTATTATTCGCCACTGCCTCAGGAGGTCCACATTTAGCCACGGTGGAAACCCTTAGCAGTCACATGTCTAATCTAACAGTCAGATTAGCATTTAATATTTTAGTTTTTACAGAACCGTGTACCAAAAATGTTAGCTACATTCAGATTTAGTGTTGTTTATTCATGTTTTTTATTTATTTATTTAACAGTTGTCATTTTAACAGTGTTTTGTAATGACTGGGTCATCGGGGAGAGATTGCTGCCTACACGTAAAGGGACTGCACACATGAGTCATCATTCACACCCGGCACACACAGACAGCACATAGAACTAGGAGTTCTTTAAACACATCAAAAAGCTTCAACTTTTAAAATCTTAACTACAAACACACTGGCTTTTTCATCTAGCCATCCCAAAATTACAAAAACATGTTGACATTTACATCACTCATTTCATTCATTCATTCATCTTCTTTCTCACTTAATCGTTTTCAGGGTCAAAAGGGTTTCCAGCGCACATCAGGCGAGAGGTATACTCTGGACAGGTCGCCAGTCCATCGCAGGGCAACACTCACTCACACATTCACACCCATGATCTTGATCATTCAAATAACCTGCCGCATGTTTTTGGGATTGTGGGTGAAACCGGAGTACCCGGAGGAAACCCATACAAGAACATGCAGACTCCTTCCAGGAAGGTCACCTGCAAGCCTCGAATGTGTATTTATATGTTTTAACATCTGTATGTTTTTAAACACCCCTTTATGGATTTCTTTTTACAATCACATACATGAAAATTAGGACAAAAATAAAGAAAAATTTCTAATATTTTGTAGGATGAAGTGAAAGGCAACCAAATACAACCACAATGTTACAATGATATGAAATTCAGAAGCTGGAAATGTATTATTGGTGTAGAATCACAAATAAAAGCTTACAATAAGACTATTAAAGTCTACTTTTTTTCTGTAATAACGAATAAAATAACCAAATATCGACTCTTTAGGAGCTGCAATTGCTTTATAAAGCTGTCTTTGAAAATAAAAAAAAAATAAAAAAAACACTGTATAGTCCTCATGAGCTTGATGAGGTGAACTCAATCAGCAGCTGTATTTTTAGTCTTTTCAATGGCCGTAATAGACTTTGAGAGGCTATGCGTTTGTTATGTAGTGTTCTATTAAAGTAGCACTCTTTAGAGAAGGACGATCTTTATGAAAACCAGAAAACCTTGACTCTTCAACTGTAGCACACAATATTGTCAAATCCATATTTTCACCGCTCTTCCAACAAAACATACAAGAGGTTTTTAATCTGCTTTTTGAGTTAGCTCAAAAATTGAGTCCTGAAAGAAAGAGGTTCTGAAAGGTGAACTCGCAATTGCTAATTGAAATGAAGTCATTATGTTCAAGGCGAATTAACAAGACTTGGCATTTCAGCAGGATTCCTCAGTGATCTTTATTCATCCAAGAACACTGTCTACTTCAGTCAATGTGAAATATGTTGAAAATGTGCTGAATAAACCATTGCGTTTAATTTGGATCTATAATATGTCTGTTTTCAGACCCTTGATTGTAATGCATAGGAAAATCCACCCAAGCACATACAGAACAAATTGCCCTTTTAACATGACCATTGTTTTGATCCTACAACACAAATGATTTAAAAGAAACAAGTTGGTACTAATGCATTGTGTGTCTTGTGTACTTACAGACGATGTTGTGTAAACGCACACCTCTGGTGTGAGAAACTCGCTGATGTAGGGATGACTTATTTAATGGACCCTCCACAGATCGCAGAAATCAATCAAACACTAACTGCACCGCAGTCGCAAGGAATAAAGATGTTGATATAAGTTCTCTGCAGATGATGCCGAGAATGTTTTCGAGTCATTTATCAGATGAATAAACATTCAGAGTTGAAACGATAACCTTGGGTTGCCCTGTAATGGAAAAAAAATGGATCACCAAGCCAAAAGTTCATGAAAGAGTATGATATTCTTAGAATTTAACTTATACAGTTCTCTTTGTGTTTGGAGAGGTTTCCTGCCGGAGCTGAGCAGGGGTTGAAGTGGATGATGAAGAGGCAGAGCAGGGGGCCTGGCAGTGCTGCAGCCCACACAGACGCCTCTCTAGTGGGCATATCGAGAGAGACGCTAACCCCCCAGTTGGAAGGTTGCTGGCAGGCTGGATCCGGATCCGCCGAGGGAAAAGGCTTATTCATTAATCTACCTTACCACCCCCACCTTGTACTTGTCTGCCTTCTCCCTTCACCTCTCTTCCTTTCATTCAACTTTACTCCCTTTGTTATACTCTAAAGAGCTTTTTAAAGGGATAATTCACACAAAATGCAATGTTTTCTTAGTTTAAGGTCATGTGCTGCAAGTTTTACAACTTAGATTGATGTTCCACAATGATGTTTACACTCCAAATTGGTAGTTGTGTTTAATAGTATTATATAATATAAATTCTAGATATGAATAGTTAATAGAAAATGTACAAACCAGTAATCAGCATGGAAAAATGCCTTAATTCATCTCCGGCACCCAATTATGGATACTAACTTTTAACACGCAGGGAAATGCAAGGGTACAAATTTGGGTCACAAGGTTGTGTTTCTAAATAAATTCTTAGTGAAAAATGAAAAAGGTCAAATTAAAAAAAAAAAAAAAAAATCACAAACTCCGTTTAATGGATTAACAAGAGAAGCTGCAGTTACTGATCTGTGAACATTTTGTTCTCTTGAATCGTTTATTTGCAGTTGAATTGTTTCACCAAAAAAAATCTCTCTAAGATTCATTTTCATTTCATCCAGTTTGCAAAGGTAAGTCAATGACTCAATAAAATTGCTCGGTAAAAAAAAGAAATAGGGTTAAATAAAGTATTGCTCCATTGTCTGAGCTGCCAATTTCAAAGTGTTTTCTATAAAATCACAGCGCTTGCCTAAAACACCTCTTCTCCAACTATCTCACCTCCCTGCTCCTCCACTCACCCCTATTTGCTCTTTCTTGCTGAGAGTGCGCTGACAGATCTTGGGCAGAACGGAAACAAGCATGTCCATCCATCCTCGCCTTTTTC
Source organism: Danionella cerebrum (assembly GCA_007224835.1). NCBI lineage: Eukaryota > Metazoa > Chordata > Actinopteri > Cypriniformes > Danionidae > Danionella > Danionella cerebrum. Next base: position 560,044 of record SRMA01026173.1, on the reverse strand, counting down.
CCTCCCTCCTTCATCTTGTGTCTCTTTCCCCTCACCTTTATTCGCTCAGGTGTGCTGGACTCTTTGGCATTTCCTCTTTCTTATCGCATGAGGCAGGCAGGAGTCACAGGCAAACAGCACGCATCATTACCTGACTGAATAAAGTGCTTTGCTCATGGCTCCTTTAACTGTAGAGAATAACTAATGCATTTCTAGAACCTTCCACCCAAATCTGCAGCAACCCAGAGGCAGTTTAGGGGCTCAACCCGAAGCAGTTACCTCAGATAACTGGAGATAACAGGGCATTTATTTGGCCTCATGACTTTAAAAACATTCAGCCTCGGGGTATGTCTAGAGAGCACTCTTGAGAAGCCAAGATCCCACCCTTGCATTAATGTCAAGGATGCCTCGTCTCTCTTTACATAAGAGTCTCAACGGGTTTGCGTGTGATATCTAGCTCAATTGGTTCATATTTTAAATGTCTCATTTTTCAAAACATCTGTATTAGTGGTCTAAACTACAAATAGTTTGAGTGACATAACATGTTAAACCTAATGAGGCACTTACGAGGATATTACAAAAAAGAAATACTAATAGCATAAAGCTGAAAACTTCTCAGCTAATTCAGAAAGTGAGATCTATGCCTTGCTTGAATTCCTACCATTGAGAGTGAAATATTTCAAGCCTTTATTTCACATGATTCACATAAACGAAGAATAAAATGTAGATGATATGATTTTATTTCTTCACAAATGTCAGGCTTTTGAAAAACTTCTCCATACACCCAATACTTGGTTGAACCACAGTTTGTATGAATTATTGCAACTAATTGGCATAGAATGGTGGAAATCAGCCATTCAAAATGCTCAGGTGTAATGGAACCCTATGTTTACCTAATATTAATATTATAATAAACTTTATTTTATAATGCGTCTTGCTTCCCAAAGCACTGTACAGAGTACACAAGCACAGATCATGCAGATTTGCTCCGTTTGACATCAGAAAGATCAGACACCTCCTTACAGAACACCCAACTCAACTTCTAGTCTAAGCACTCGACAACTGTAAAGCTCTTCTCGCTAGACTTCCTTTTTGTGCAGTCAGACCCATTCAAATGATACAGAACTCAGCAGCTCGACTGATCTTCATAGAACCTAGGCGAGCTTTCATCTCTCCTTTTTTCATCTCTTTCCACTGGCTTCTCATTGAGGCTCGTATCAAGTTCAAATCACTGATGCTTGCATATAGAACAGTCACTGGTTCCGCTCCATCATACCTCCACAAACTCCTGCAGTCCTACGTCCCCTCCAGATGCCTCTGTTCAAGAAATTAACAGCGTCTGGTGGTCCCATCTCAGTGCCGCAAAAAAATCTCTCACCAGAACCTTCTCCTTCACAGCTCCTGGTTGGTGAAATTCTTTTGCCGTCCCAATCTAGAATCCAGAAAGCTGAGTCACTTCCCCCCTTGAAAAGCAATAAAAAAAACTAAATTTTTTTTAGAAAACTTACTAACTTAACTTACTAAAAAAATACAAAAAAAAGCTGAATTTATTTTCTTTATTAGCTCGAACGTCTTCTATGTACATGTGTTATAATTAATCCGACCTCATGACAAACTGCTTGTGCTTAATCCCGAACAGTGGAGTAAAAGCGTCTGCTAAATACATAAATGTAAATGTGAAGACATGTAGATGTTCAAAAGTAGAGGTCCCAGAACAGAGCCCTGAGGGACACCAGTGAGGACATCTCATCTCAGTTTCAAACCACTCATAAAAACTTTACTGAAAATCAGTCATACAGATCTCCGTGATTTGGTCCATGTAGGTCTTTGCTGGGTTCATGGTGAAGGCATCATGATATTTATGACATTTGTCTTTACCTACTTTACCTACATTACCTACTGTTTCTTTTTTTTTTCTCCAAGCATTCAATGTTTAGGACAGAAAAGTGCAAATCTGTAATTTAGAGCCACTGACTCATGCATTTATCATTCAAGGTGAATTGCATTACTTCTAATGCCAGTAACTTAATCACTCAAAAAATAGACACAGGACCACAATCTCATGCTGTGTTTACACACAGACAAGCTGCTAATTACAGAGCAAATGACACAACCCACACTGAGCTGAAAACAGGTGTGACTTGCAGTTTGCAGCATCGAACGATAACACACCTAGTGGACAAAACACATTTATAAAATCTGTTAGTTGAGGTATAACAAGATGTCATTTACAATAAAATGTTATCTTTAAAATGTATTTCTTCAAACATTTATTGAGCAATGGATAAAAATGTTCCTGTTTTATTGATGATTCTCAGGAAATCATGCATAATATTCTAACGATTTGCAGGTTTTAGTTTAATAAGTAAAAATGGCTCTGATTGTCATGTTTGCTTTAAATGAAATGGACAGTGTGGTTCATTTGAGTGTGAAAGCTGCTGTGCACCTAACAAGCGCACAGAGTGTGCTAAAAAGATTGGTCTCGGTTTGGTTCCAAACAAACTCCGCTGTGGTTCAACTGTGACGACGGTGCATTTTGAAATGTAATCTAAATAGACCAAAAAACAGGGTGCAAAGTCACAAGGTGTGACTGCTGCAATAGCACATGGTGGGAATCAAATAAATAAATAAATAAATATCTGTGACTTTTTACTTACTTTTTACTACTTCTAGGTAAAAAAAAATGTTGCTCTTTTTCTGCCACACAAGACATGGGCCACATCAGATAAAGTGTGGCAGATTGCTATACTCAGCTGTGACTTGGGCCAATCGTGGACCATGTCTGGAATTCAGATCTGGTCCAATAATTTACCGTACTTGTGGTTCTTGAGCCATACAAAGTGTGTTTGTCTAACCAGAGTTGGGCAGGAACCAAATATCTTTGTGTGTTGGGTATATTATTGTTTAATATGGTGAGTTGAGTCATAACAAAACAAAACAAAACAAAAAAAACAAAAAAAAAAAAAAAAAAAAGAATAGAGCATTGCGTTAGCAATGCAAAGGTTTTGGGTTCAAACCCGGGGAAAGCATGAAATCTGTTCATTGCATTAAATGTAAGTCACTTATTAAATTGACCACGAACCAAAAGTGCCTATTTTAACCCAATTTAACCAAACAAACTGAACTTTCACATGTGAACTCACTCAAAGTATGATTTCTGAAGGTTCATGCACTCTGAGATTTTTTTTTTGTCAAAGTTTTCTAAAATCTAGGCCCCTTTTGTCTTTGAGCAAATTGTGGTATATGAATGTTTGCTGGAGATTACCTTGGCATGGCATTCTGATTCAAGGAAGATTTGAGTCTCGCTGCAAACAGCCGGTTATGCCAAACAGAGGATTATAGAGTGGCTGCAAATGAAGTTTGACTAGGGAGTTTCAGTCGACTTTTTAAGATGATTTTAATTGCCTTGCATTAAAACTGCTCTGTCTCATTCGATTTTTTTTATCTTGTCCCAACTGCAATCACATAAGCCTGTCACTACCCACTCTTCTAACAGCAAACGAGACAGAGATATGTGGCTATACATGGCATGTGATGGTGTTAGAGTGGGTACATATGGTCAATTTTCCATTGAGCAATGATTTCAAGATAAAACATGTCTCCACTGTCTTTTCAGAGCCCTGGTCACAACTGTGAGTTTGATTATCATTTGGGATGACCAAATCGATTGTTTGATTTTGCTGTGAGTGGTGCAGGGTCAGCTGGCTGGCTCAAAGTCAAGTGTGGTTTGACAAAGGGCCATCATCAAGTTTGCAGATTAGCTCATTTGTTAACTCTGAAAGACCCATCGATTGAACACTTCGATTTAACCACAGATTTAATATTCATCTTTTGAATCATGCATGAACACAGCTTAAAGGTATATTTTCTACTGCAGTTGCTTCACATTAGAGCAATCAACATCACATAGACACACATGTTTGGGTGGATTACTTTGACCAGATTGGTTTGTGTGATTGATGTAAACGTTGCGATTCGTTGCATCAGTGCATCTAAGCGTCTGTATGTTTAAAGGGATCAGCTGGCAGCATCTTACACTCTAAACAGAAGGTCACGTGGTATTGGGTGGGAAAAAGGTAGAGGTTTTCCCTATGGACATCATTAAAATAACAGGACCTAAACCAGCAGTCTGTGCAAATCTCCTAGTAACTTCCAGGAAACCCTCTCCAACAAGGCTATGCCGAGCCAAAAGTGCTCCACAGCACCTTTGGGATGTACCTCGAGTAAATCAGCACATCTGCTGGACATTGTGCTGGATAGCTTTCAGGTTTTGCAATAATATTCAGTGATGACTCAGAAAAAAAAAAAACAGTAAGAATTGTTTTGATGAATTATTAAAAGTATGGATAGCTTTGGACAGTGATTAGCTGAAAAGAGTTGATGTTATGGGAGCAAAACAAACATAGACTTCCTTCAATGTATTCCATGTAATGATGCACTAGATTTTCAGTCATTGATTATTTCATTTTTCACACAGGAATATAAGATTAGGTCTAATTCTTTGGACGACTTGACTTTAAATACTTGTATTGAGGAGACATAGTAATAGTTGAACTCAAACGTTTACAGCTGAAAGCCAAATAGAGAGCAGTTCTGTCTGTACCGCTAAAACCATGAGGAACTGAATCAATGAAAACAAACAAAATAGAAATGTATTGTTTAGTGAGCTAAGTGATTTTTATTTTTTTTTAATTTGTGTTAATTATACGGTGGCGCAGTGGGAAGCACTGTAGTTTTCCAGTTATAGAAGGTTGTTGGTTCGAGTCTCGCCGGTGACAGGGAGTTTGCATGTTCTCCCTGTGCTTGCGTTGGTTTCCTCCAGATACTGCGGTTTCCCCCACAATCCCAAAAAACATGCGGTTAGGTTAATTGAATAATCTAAATTCCTCTTAGGTGAGACTGAATGTGTTTGTGTGTCGCTCTGTGATGGACTGGCGACGTACCCCCACCTCTTGCCCGATGTGCACGGGTTATGATAAGTAGGTTAGAAGATGAAAGAACAAACAATAATCTAATGCTGATAATCGGTTGCCATTTCTCTCACTTACCCCAACTGAGTTGCCTTTCTCCTTCCTCTATGCCTTCCCCTTGCTCTGAATCCAAATCTAATGAGTAACATTAGTGTCTTTAGGCTAATCATGGCACATGAAATCTAACAAAATAAATTTTTGGTATTTTTTTTTATTGTTATAAATGTGAAAAAATTACCTAAATTTGTCTCATAGAGAGTCTTGTTTGTTTTGCTGGCAGCTATCTACAGGTAAGTAACAAATGTACGTGTCTGCTAGAAAATTAACCTTGCCTTCTTTTTTAAAGTGTGGATCCAGATATTCCTACGAATATCTGGAAACCAAGAATAAGGAGGTAGGTCTAAAGGGTAGAAATGGAACTCAGAATAATACCTGTCAAAAGTCAATTGAACAACCGCTCAGCCCCGCCCTTAGAGGAAAGATAAGCCAATCAAGTATATGTTTAATTTTGGATAACGTTTGTATTCTAACTTTGATGCTGTTTTATAAAAATAAAAGTTTAAAAGTAATTTTATTAGCAGCATGGACATTGCCAAGGCAGAGTTTTTGGTTGCCATGAAGAAGTCATTGACTTCATATAAATATTAAAACCAACCCCCATGTCTGTAAGATAATGATAAGCAAAATTGGTTGCTATGATAAACAGTATGGTTGCTATGGAGGGGTGTGTGACATAATGTTTTCTTTGTCACTATACAAAAACTAACCTCCATCTCTGTATCCTTTAACGAAGATAAAGTTCAGAAAATGTGGTTGCCAGTTTTTTTTTATTTGTTACTATGACTAACTAAAAAAACTTTCTCTTTGATGAATCATATTTTCGTTAACCAGTTACTTCAAAAAAAAAATTAACCCCTTCTAGACCCTGGGGTTCAGATACTTTTACACAGTGGTTAGTGTATTCTTAGCAAAGTGTCTTCTTAAAATGAATAAGCAAAGTTGAAGTTTGAATGGTCCAGGAGGACATGCGTTTAGAATTTTTTGTCCGAAGAAACATAATGAAACATATTTAATATTCTTAAAAATAAGCCATGACATAAATCATATACTCATAAGGCAAACACTAATCATGAACAGACACGAGGGATCATTGCTATCCAAGTGTGACATTAACTTTGAACATCTGACTCAGATGATAACCAAACATTTCCCAGCATGCTTGTCTCTGCACTTACTCAAGAAGAGTTTGAGCACAACAGACGCTTTACTGTAGTTGCAAGCAGATTGGGTGAGAACTCACAGTTTGATGAAACATTCAGTAAAGACCAAATGAAAGGGCATCTTCCCACAACCTTGAGTCCTTCATCCAAACAAGGGCATGTTTTGCTAATCTTGATATAAATTTACTTGAGCGAATCTGCATAAACAGCACAATGTGCCATTGCAACTCATTTTCATTAATTATTCGCTTGACTAAACAGGTTTTAATAGACCGCACTTTGTGTTTTATGAGCACAAAAGGGAAAAGACTCTGAGATGTGGTTTTAATAAGGTGAACAGCGCATTGGGAGTTTGTGTGTTGTTTCAGAATCTCCTCATGTTTGCACAACTCTCTATATGTTTGGATAGGACTGTGTTGAGTATGCAGAAGCAGACACACTCAAATATTTGTGTGCTTTGATTCATCTTGCCTCCTCGCATCTACTGTTGCCAGCTTTAAAGCACACCTGAGAGTCAAAATGGCTGCAGTCACAACAATAACAGTGTCAACGCAACAGCTCACATCGGTTACTGTGTTTGGCATCTGTTACAGTAAATTACATCAGCAATACCACACCATTACCTGAGCTCTCACTAGTGTAGAACAACAGCCAGTAGGGAACTTGTGTGTCTCACAGCCCCCAGACACCTGCCACTGTGGCTCATAGCCATAGCTATATAGCTACGGAAATTGGCTGTTTTCACTCATCGAGATGGAGCAAATAAACCATTTTCACAGTATGCTAACAGCTGAATATCTATGCTCAGCAAACCGAAATAGCTGACTTGTTTTCCCATCCACTCTCATAGGCACACTTTAGAATTCTTATTGTGCTCCAGACTTCTGTGTACATTTATCAGTTTTATTTGCCGATCATCATTGCATAATAAGCTCATAAAAATGGCATTTGTGAATACAGGTTATGGGTTCCATCCGGTTTGAAAGGAGGACATGCAAAAGTCTAAAAATTCTGTACCATTTAACACATTTTCATGTTTTAATTAGTGCTGTCAATCAATTAAAAAAAATAATAATTTTTCCCACCATGGCAAAATAGTTATTTGCCCCATGATTCTGGCTGTCTGAAGATTGCATAGCTTTTTTCCACATATTGTCCATTGGAATACAACAGGGTTAAAATCCACAGAGAAAAGCCTTGTTGGGAGACTGCAAAAAAAGAAAATCTGACATGGTTTACTGCTTCAGTACACAGCCTTTTTTACAAAGCCAGAAGTGAAGACTTCATCATGGTGAAGCACAAACCTCATCAAGACAAAGTCAACTTCAAGAACGTCCTTCATAGAAAGTCAAAGCAAACTGTTGGTTGAAGTTGTACTAGTGCGTGCTTCAAGTAAATGTTCTGGCCTAAATATAGTCGGCGCTCAGTTCACAGAGATGTTGATTTCCTCTAAAACTTGATGTGTTTCACAGTATTTTGTAGTGTACAGAAACAAAACATTTGACAATTTCATCATACACGACAATAGTGACACAACACATAAGCAAAATATTTAACCCAAACCAGAGGGGTAAGAATTTGCAGGTCTTTGAAACTGAACCTTGTTCTGGGAACAGCTTGAACCAGTGGTATGGTGGAAGGATTTATAAAATATAGGAGTGAAATCTCTTCAGATGTGTTGTAGTTTGAGAAAAAAGCCACAAACATCGTATTTATTTTTTGATTTTTAATCTACCATACTTGTAGAAAGGAGATGTTGGATTCCGTTCACTTCCTTGGGCTCTCTATTCACCTCATTAAACATTTGCAGACTTTTTTGCTGTACATTTTCAGAAAAGCCTTTTGAATGTTTTAATCACGCAAGTACACTAATTTATAAAGCATGCTCCATGTAATTGTTATCTCCGCTGCAGTTATTAATGACCAGAGTAATGCACAGAGCTGGAGGTCATTCATGTTGACTGCAGTGATGAATAAGCTCTTCGTCACTTAATGAACTTTGACCCCCTAATGAGCTAATGCGGTCCAGAAGCCAGACGCAATGACACACCAAACAACTGGGAATACAATCCAGTCTGGCTCCACAGTCTGACAAATTACACAGATTTTGGTTCCTTTCCTCTGAAAAAAAGGGCAATTAATTGTTAAAGGAAGGCCATTTGACTACAGTAATGTACTGAAAACATATCAATCCTTTCCTATCATCCATTTCCAAGCTCTTTTAAAAGACAGTTTGTCATATGAGGTGAATAAAAGAGAGGACTTTTACATCTGAAACTATGCATGAAAGGATTTAATGGCAGCCCTCTTGTCAAGTGTTTCTAGAGACTGCATTTATGAAGTGTTAATGGAAGAAAAACTGCCACATTATAAACCTGCATGAAATTCAAGATGTTCAATCAAATTCAGAAAACCACGTTGTGCTGGGATTTTCTTTATGCGTGTTTGTATCTGTACTTGTTCGGTTAGCTTTGTAGCCTCAGGGGTTGGCAGGCCAACCCAGAGGGTCCTGGTTGAGGTCCTGATTCGGATTCTATTATCTCAGCAAATTCTCCTTTTGCTTGCGTAGGTTTCCTCCCATAGTTTAACAATACACATTTTAAGTTGGGTGATGCAGGTAAACTGCCCAAAGTAGACACTCTTTTTTCTTTTCAGCTTATATGTGCTGGATTAGCCACCAGTAGACTCATGTGACGTTAAACGTTTAAACGTCCTCTAACTTTATAAAAAAAGTACAAATCTCACAACTCAATAAAGGTTTCGGGTAGTGCAAATAGACCTAAGCTCTCAGTCTGAGAGTATCCACTCTGGTTCATTAATGGCGGTGTAATCCACCTTCTTAAAAGCAGACATACAGATGCCATGAGCTATGATTGAGTTTTATAGATCAGGGCACTGAATGACTCTCTGTAATCAGAAAATCAATGTTAATGTACTTTGGAGCATTGCTGTGTATTTACGGGGACCACCTTTTGCTTTTTCATTTAACTTGAAGTTTTTTTGTGTGCTTAGCTTGACGAAGAGGTGCTGCCTGTCAAATGTTACTCTTTAATGGGGTTCAATCAGTTCAAGTCTTTTATGAATCCATCAACAGGAATGGGAAAAAAACTGAAGAGTTTGTGGACTTATAATGGAAGAAAAGCAATGTGAAAAGTCATGTGCTTATTTTCACACCACCCCTCCCTTACCCGTCTGTTCCATTTATGTGCAATCTATTATTAGTATTTTTATTAATTATCCCAAATTAACTGTCAGAATGGTTAATTACCATAATTAATGTGGTGTGGCCAAGAAACCGAATGGTATTTAAAAATGTAAAAGGAGCTCAGAGTGACTCAATAGTAAGTTGTCCAAAATATGTAATTACAGCAATTAATTAAATTCCAGTCTTGTGACTTTTATTTTTAATGAAATGATTGAGAAAAAAGAGAGGATTTTTCTATTCGAAAGGGCGCTGGATCTGTGTTGTATTTTTTTGCTTTTCAACATCCAGCTACTGTTCTTTTAGGTCTTCAGCAACCTGCAAATGTTCCTGGCAAAGACTCTGTGTTTGCGGTTGGCTTTCACTAATAGGAGTTTGCCTCTCACTCTGTGTGTTATATGACCCATGGGATCAAAGAAGCAGTAAAGGCTTCAAGTTTCCTCCGTTAGCTATCACTGCGGGATGGAGGAACTCTTGGAAGTGAGCCGCGCAGATGAGAGATGGAGAACGATGGAAAAACAAGCAATGAAAAACAAATCAATCTGCTTCCTAGACTCGAAAAGGGAATTCTAAACTTCTTCAATCATTGCTCAGACAGAATTGAGGTGTTTAAAAGAAGGGGCTTTAAAAAGCATTACTTCATCTGTGCAAGGTGGTCTGATGTACTTAAACTATAAAATCAAGAATTTAATTTCACCAGTATTGATTTTTAGCCTCTAGGAAGAACTGAGTTCAGGAGGTCCAGTTCCAATAAGATGGTGAGTGACGATTGTGGAGATAAAGAGTGGCATCAGTGATGAAAGTGAGGATGGTTTTGGTATTTATTAATGCGCCATGTGCATCTCAGTTCATTAATAACCACCTCTGTGTAGTCTGCAGAATAGCAGATGTGTTTGAGAACATCTTGTGAGCAGATTAGTTCAAACATTCTGAGGAAGTCAGAAAAACAGGCAGACTGCCTTTTTAAAACGCAGTCTGTCTAATCCTATAATACACCCGACATCATTTTTATTTGATTAAGAACGAAACATCTATTATTTTACCCAATTATTATGAATTGTATCGTTCGCAAATTATTTTATTTCCATTCTGAGATTCAGGATCATAGCATTTTGCTGGTGTATAGTACATTTCAAATTATGAATGTCATGATAAAAACTTCATTAAACCACCAAAATAAAGTAAAGGATAATCATCTCTCAGCTGGGATTTCTGTTGGATTATTAAGATGGAGGCCAAAGAAGCACCCAACCCAAAGCTGAGAGTGGTTGCCTCCACCAAGTGCTTTAAAACAAAAAAAAGTGGCTGAGAATTTATGCTATTGTCACTTATCTACGTAAATATAATAAAGTTATTAATAATTATTTAGAACTGATGAAACGAAAAGATGAAAGCAGCAGTTGTCTTGATGTCAGATGAAATCTGAATAAACACACAGAGCGCTGCAGTCGATCAGGCTTAGAAGCTTCTCACATTCAAACAAGTGCATTGACACAATGTGTTCTTCAGATTAGGTATTTAATTAAATAAGAAAAAAATTAATGGATAAAAAAACAAGAAACAAGCTGCTAAATGATTTATTTTGGGCTGGAGAAGAATCATTTGCTGCTTCATGTCCAGATCAGGGTTGCAGAGTCTCATGCCTTTGCAATGATCCGCTGATGCTGATAACGTTTTGTGTCTCTCAGCCCAGCTTTAGAGAGAGACTAGCAGCGCTCCACAAATCAGGTTTTTGTATAGTATAAAATGGTATGCTGCTCTCTGGCTAATAGTCAATCAAACTAAAGGATATAAATATATATTGCATTCTCTAATTCAGGCTATAGAGGGGTCCAATGTCTATTCTAAAGGCTTTGAAAAAGGCATGATTTAGCCTCTTTAACTGAACCAATTATAAAATGAACTGTCTCTTGATGACAGAAGCCTTGATTAATTGCCTGGAGAGTTCCACAGGAAGAGTGAGTAGTGTGGTCTTTGCACATAAAACATTGTCATACATCGGTTACAAGCACCCCACAAACAAACTTAGGATCATGGACTCATGGTAATTAAAAAAAAAATAATAGCGAAAATGTTAAGTGCTCTATGTGGTATTAATGTTTTACATTAATGTTATTAACTTAAAAATGGTATGTCATTATGGTAAATTTTGTAATTTCGACATCATCCAATAAAACTATGTTTTTTTGTAATTTTCAAACTTTTAATTACAGTTTTACCTTAGTTTGTGATTTCGGAGGGTGACAATTTTACCTTAAAAGTGTGCTCTGAATCTTCCCTTGGAGCGTTAGCCTTTCGTGTTAGCCTTTCCTATTCATTCATAAGAGGATTTGGACATTCCTTCACGTCCACTGAACTAAAGTGATAAAAATAATTATATTTCATTTATTTGTTATGCTTTATTGTGTGACCAGCACATAAGGCTCATGTACCACCTTTTTGTACAGTTTTTGGTTTTTGTTCCTTAGCATTGCCACACAAAGGTTGATATATGGCGTTGGTGAATCTCAGCACAGAACAGTTTATCTCTGTGCTGAAATTAAACTTGTTTTTATGTTCGAGCTCAGGATCGGATGGGAATAATAGGATTACAGATGCTAAGCTTGTGTCAGAATAGATTTAGGTCTTTGCCCACGGCCATGGAGATCCTTTAACAAATACTCTTTCCTGCCCAGACGACATAAGTGTTTTACTATGGAAAAAATGCATATTCATGAACAGTGAAGGTGGGCTTACACTAGGGCGAAAGAATAGACCATGACATCTCAGAGGGCTTCTCTGTTTGTGTTAATTGTTCCCTGAAGCCAATTAGAAAAAACATATTAACTAGTCTTCTGTTTGATTTGATTAGTTAATCTGATTCCACACAGGTAAAAAAAGCACTAAATCTGAAGCATGAAATGAATCATGTTGATTCCTTTGGTTTTGAAGTGTAAACACTGAATTAATCCATCAGAGTCAATCATCTGAAGATTTTGTCATGATAAAAAAATGACACCCACGGTTTACTTTTTTAATCAAAATGTACATTGTTTAGTTTTATGATATTTTCAGAGAAATTATTACTGTGGTGAGCTTTTGCACAAACCACTATTTTCCAATAACATGTCCAATGATTTTGATTTTTATTTTAACTAACCTGGTTCATTGTTTAAATTGCAATATAAGCTGTGGTTAAATATCTTGCAAAACAGCTTGTAAAAAACATGCACTGCAATCATGGAAAAGAAAAAGAAAACAGTTTGGAATTGAGATATAGAAAAATTTAAGTGTTACACCTTTTCTTAATTTCCTTTTTCTAATCGTTGTGAGAAGCAACATCAAGGAGTTTAAAGAGGCAGAGGCAGAAAGGTCAAATTTGTAATAAACCTTAGACAGAAAACTAGAGAGAGAGAGTGGTTTCAAAACATTCTAGCAATTGAAAGACTTAGCGATTTGGTTTTTGATCAAAGAGATGTTGCTTATGTTAGAAAAAGACGGGAGATGCGTTCACATGATGGTGGGAGTATAATGCTCTGGGGATGTTTCAGTGCATGTTATACTGGGAATTCAGTCAGGGTTGAAGCTATAAGAAGATTTTGAAAGACAACCTCAGAAAGTCTGCAAGAAAACTTGGTTCGGGTGACATTTTGTCTCAGAGCATAATAACAACCGGCCCTCAGGGACACCCTTCTAGCCTGGGGTCCCAAGCAATTTCCTCCCTTGCCTGTTGACAACCTCTCTGTCCAAGACTGCTTGTCAAGCTCTGGTGTGTTTTGTGGATAACCCAAGTTTGAGTTCCAATCTTGTCTGCCATTCCCCTGCCTTTCCAGCTCTCCCTGTTGTCTCATATGTTCAAAATAAATCTTAAAGTGAAGTTTGTCTAAACTAATTTCAGGAGATGTGAGTCAATATATTTTAATCTCAGCTGTGGCTCGTTTATGACCAGCTATTTAATCTCTGGCTTCATTCAGATCTACTATCGACCTAAAACAACATCCCTGCCCCCACCCTCCTTTCAACCACCTACTCAGCTCCGGCCCTCTTGGACAGCTTGCTTCGTACACTTAAGCTGGGTTTAGAATCGGCATCAAGCCTTTTGCTTTGTAGTTTATTTACGGCATGGTTTCTATGTTATGCTCCTTGTCGTCTGCACTTACATTTTGTTCCACTTACATTTTTTTCTTCACTTACGTTTTGTTCCAGTAAATAACGATGGCGACTGAAACTGAGCATACTGTGTCGAAGGTTCTAATAGAAAAAATACCCATCATTGTATTTACTCATTGATTTCTGAGATAGAACAGTAAATATAACACAAACAGGAAGTTACATCACAATCAGAAATTTACAAGCTCTTTAAATAAAGACGTGTAAATTCCTTTTTCTTGGCCTAATTTTCTGTTAATTCTTGACAAAATTGCTTTCAGAGTCTTCTTACTTGGGTTTTGACTTAATATTGAATAATAAGCTTCATATGGAAAAACAATCATTGACACTCAAATCTGCACTTTGCTGTTTTTGCTCTGTTCAATCTTCTTCCTCTTATTTCTCGTGTTCATGGTGGAGACATCTGGATATGAGGCTTCTCCTGAAATGCAATACCAGCAATGGTGAACTATTAAACTGAAGAGTCAGAGAGCCTTTGGTCCTTATCTACGCTACTCAAAATTACGTCAAGCTACGGCAGCAGGTATATATGTGTAGGCGTAGGCCCTGAAAAGGCTTGAACCTTTACTTGCCAAACTTATGTATGAAGGCTTGATAGCTAACAAGAAACTAATGAAATAATTCAGACAGGCAGGACTGTTTGTTGAGTGTAATGCTTAATATTTACCGTTCACCTATCTCTTAAACCCAAGTGAACATATCTTAAGCAGCATTCTGTTTTAAACACAGTTATAGCAGTACCACAAACCAAAACTCTTGATTGTTGGGCAACTAAAAAGTGAGAAAAAGCAAATACTTCCACAAGCTAAAGGATTGAAGTGTTTAATCTGCTTACTGAGTTCAGGACTGAGCTTAACTTAACAGATCATGAGGCAAAATGATTGGAGGTAAACCCAACTGTCTTGATTACTTCTCACGCTCAGCATCATCACTCCAACAGTATTGACCTAAGCTATTGCCAGCATAACTTAAGCTTTGCCTCTGTTAAAGCAATAGGCTTTTTTTTTCTTTTTGATGCTTCCAGCCTCTCTTCCCTCTTTCATGCACTGATAAGAGCTTTCATCAGTGTGGCTGAAGCTTCATGCAATAAAAGCATCTACTCCAATTTCAGTCCGACGCTCACGCTACTCTGCTCACCTCCCACATAAATTCATAAGCTTGGTGTCAGAATGATCAATAAGGTTCACCACAAGTTAGTCCGTTGTTTCCACGCTGAGGATTTGCTCCAAGTAATAATTTTAATATGTAAATGTCAGATTGGATAGCGTTTTAATAAAGAATCATTGGAGCTGCAGCTCATCACAAATGGCCTTGGCATCAATCATGTCGAGAAAGGCTCGGCAGTGACGAATAGCTTAAATCAACACTGCTGCAAACTCTCACTGTTAGCCAATCAAACGGCTGTGAAGAATGAATAGAATGAGGATGTTTAATATAAACCCGGTAAGGTGTTTTTATTAGCAGGTGCATAGTGCTGTTGGTTTGGGCAAGAGACTGTGTGATGAAGTTAATAAATAAATCAATCAATGCTGATGCTGCATTGAAAAATAGATGTAAATGAAACAGACGACCATGAATGGCAAAATGTTGATCTTGCACATTACCTGAAAGAGTCGTTATAAAGTAATGGATGATAAATCTATCACAGTTTCCATGTCATGTGATTGATGACATCAATTTGAGAGCTTTACAGCTCTGTTCTACTCCTCTTCTGGCGGCTAATGTAGACGCATATGGCTTTGCAAAGATGTCACATGTTTCAAAGGGTTCAATTAATGCTTTCTGTTCTTTCTCACAGATCTTGTGAGCATTTTACGTCGGGACGCTTTGTGACTGAGTCGTGTCATGAAACTTTTAATTCTCTGATTGGCCAGCTGTTTTGAATATTCATTGTGTGGACTCAAGCCAAATTACCTTGATGTCAAATGCTTTAATTGAAATATCATTTCACATGCACAAGCAAGGCTCTGACTACAGTTAAATATATATATTTTTTCCAAAGATGTTGATGCTTAATCACTGTGAGTTGTCAAGCATAACTTTATGGTGTTGTGTGCAGCAAGTGCATCCTTTTCTAGAGCTGACACCAATAAAGAAAGTTTATCAATTATTTTTCTGAAGGAGATTTAATTTAGACTTGACACCCACTTTAATTATTCTAGTAACCCACGTCCTTATAAGCTGGTTCAGTGCAGATAAGCTTCATCGTTCCCACCTTCCTTCCTTCCTGCCGAACTATGGCAGGCCCAGATGATCAAATTCTTGAAAAGCGTTTTTTTTTTATATATATTTTGGGATTTTATATGGGTCTGTTACTGAATAAAATTTGCAAATTTGCTAGTTATAGGAGGCTTTTAAAAGATACCAACTGAAGGTTGTTTTTTTTTTTTTGTATGCAAATGTAAGCGAGCTCTTGGTTGATAAGGATCTTATACATTACAATGTTCTAGTTTATAGTAGCACTGGATGGATGTGAGTTTCAAAGAGTCCCACTATGCACGCTATACTTCTTACATGAAGATTGATGTCCATCATGTTGTCTAGAGACTGGGAGCACTGGTTGTCTTTGATGTTGCCACTGAAGAGGAAAATGTCAAACAATGCACCATTTCTTTGCAATATCCGTTATGTGTATTAGGCCCCAAAGAACTGAGCCTTTTATTAGCAGTCAGAGAATGTACGTTTTGTTGGCGTGTGATCCCCCTGTCTCTTTGAAACCCTCTGGCAGTCGTCCCACAAGCGAGCCACTACATAAAATGCTTACCATGCAACAAACTTGAAAAAAGCAAACAATTAACTCCCAAAGCTCTGTGAAACCACTTCAGTGAAAACCTTTCAAGACATTGCAACAGAGCCGAGGATTTGTCAAACTTTAGGTCTATTGTAGCCCACCTCGCTCTGAACTCTTTGAGGACATCCATCTCCTTGACAATTTATGCAGGAGATGTACTATTTTTGCATAACACAAGCAAATGAAGTGCTGGGGGTTCAAGCTAGGTCAGTGTATTGTCATTGAAAAGGGAAATTAATGCATAAACAACTCAGCAATTACTTGTATTCCCTTTCATAAAAGATGGCTGCACTTCATCAGTCGTACGCTTCTTGGGTTAACATGTTTTGTTGATCCTAAAGCATATTTATTGTTTGATAATTCCATCTAAATCTAATTCTAACCCCTGAACTTAACCATAGCTACTGGTGCATTCTGAAGAAATAAACAAAGCTAAAAAAATAAATCCTTATACAGTCGTGTTAATAATCTGAGTGGTTTATTGGGATGCTCACTTCTTGTAAAAACATCTGGTGCTTTATTTTTGAAAATAAGGCAAATTGCCTTCATATATATTCTTTCACACATAACTGGTCGCCCAGTCAGTGACTGCTTTGAATCCTCAAGGTTATTAGGCAATTCTAGAAATATCAGGTGAGTGAAAAAAACGCAGCTTTTCTTGGATATCATTGTCAGTATAGATGAAAGCAGACTATAAAAACTGATTCCTGCCACTTGGAACATAACCATTGTGATGTAACAAAAAGCCTCGTTTGTGTCCTTTATTGTGATGTACCTGATTCATTTATCATGGAAGAAAAAGAGATAGAGAGAGAGAGAGAGAGAGAGAGATAGACCAGCTTTGTGCTTTGAGCTAATCAGGCTGCTGAGTCTTTGAATGTGACTTTATTATGTTCCACTGCCAATGTCATTGTTCTTTAAAGGTAAGATCTGATAGATTAGGATGTGAGCCATTGCAGCTGCAATCATTAGTGTCTGATAAGAACAACACTATCTGATTCTACATCATACAAGCTGTTTAAATGGTTGCAGAAATGTGATTTAGGGGCTCAAAGGCCAAAAAGCTGTGCTGTGTATTTCTGCATTTGGTACGTTGGATCTACTGTGTATCTGGGGGTGTATTGAGGAACCAAACTCTCCGAATCACTTCTAGCATGTGCAGTATTACTGCAATCATAGCATTTATTTCAAACAACAAATTAAAATATATATTTGTTCCTTTTCTATCCATTTGTCAAATCAAAGCTAAAAATACACTTGTACTTTTTTTTAAAAGTGGTTTATCTGGTAAATAAAGATGTTTAATTAAGGTTTATGTCATTCATTTTGATTGCATTGTTTGAAAAAGATGACATTTTCCATCTGTTAACACTCCATTCTGGGATTTGACATAATGCCTATGATTCATAAGTATTTTATGCACATAATCATCAAATATGGCATTCAAAGCATTTATGTAGTTTATTTCATTAGCATTAAAAAGGTTTAAAAGGATGTGGTAACTAGGGATGCAACAGTACACAAAGCTCGTGAACGGTTTGGTATAAAAGCAAGTATTGCGGCATCCCTAGTGGTAACTATTCTGACTGAGATTTGCACTGAAGAGGGCTTGTTAGATGTATGGGTACATGAAGGAGAGAGAAATGAAGTTTGAAGAACCAGAAAAAAAGTGGTAATTGAAAAAAAGCTGTTTTTGAGAAACATAATATATAAAAGGGGGAGTGCAAGTCCAACATTTATTCTAAAGGCTTTGTAAATAAATAAATACATAATCTGACCTTTTTAAAGAGCTGTTTTGTGTGAGTTGTAGAGATTTGGAGGTTGAAGGCTGCAAGCAGATGGACATGATTTGATTAAATCAGATTCCCAGAAGAAGATTGCTCTCCACACTTTGTAAGAATGAGACTAAACCCTCTAAGTAAGTATTAGGTCTTAAGCCCTTTCACGTTACTCTTTTCACTCACATTGATTCATAGTTTACGTAAATACCGCTCCGTATTTAAAGTCCAGTCATACTATTGCAGTAAACACCCAAGTACAGTACATTTAATGATTGATTTTCAATAGGAATTAATTGAGTGGTAACATGATTTTACACATATATTAAGTACGGTAATATACCATGCAAAAATTAGTATTAATATATTTCACTCCTTATTTTAAATAGCATTGCTTTCAGCAATTGCTAGGTTGGTTATATTTTGGTGGTTACTTTTAGCATTCTTCATACTCATTTAGACATTCACCCATCCTTTAGTGGGATTCGTGAATATGTTTGTTTTTTTCTACTTGAATCTGCTTAAGCTGCACTTCACTACAGAGAGTAAGCTGACCTCTGACCTTTTCTTCAAGGCTTTATTGGTACCCCCTCTCTCGTTCTCATTTATATATATTTTTTTTTTCTCTCCCCTGCATTGTCCTGTGTACTTGCCTATTGCTTTGTTGAACAGGAAAATGTCACCTTAATCCTTGAAGATAAATAACTTTAATATGTAAAAGAAACTTCAAAGTTTGAATTTGCATTGTCCTTCACACTGACCCCTGACCTCTCTCTCACACACAATCCCTACTGCTAAAGAACTTCACGCTTATCTTTAACACTTTCCTCCATCTGTTTTTCTAAGAGGGCTCTTAAAGCCTCAGCAGAGAGCCTGAGTGCTCTAGAGTCGGTATGTTGAAGGGTAATGGATCCCTAATTCAGTGACAGACTTTAGCAGCTAAACCCCTAGAGCCTCTGATTTAGCAGCAAAATCCTATTGAAAGGCGTTTGCAGGAAGCATTTTGTATATGTGTCTTCATTCAAGAGAGTCATTCTCTTCAATGAAATGTTATATTTTCACTAATTAAGTATATGCTTAATGCACATTCTAATATGAACCGCCCCACCATAGAGTGTCAATTGCAGTATTGACTGATTTGATACTTTGATTATAGAAAGAATATGGTTCAATAGGTGCATGGATGGAGATCAATAATATAAAGTGGACTGAGAAATAATATTGTCGTGGAAAGATTGAGCACAGCAACAAGAAAAAAATAACACCAGATAAAGTTTCAAGATATGGAGTTGAAGCTTTTTTTTAAGAAACACAAATATATTTCTGTGGATGAAGTTGTGGAATTGGTCAAGATTATTGGTATTTTTCAGTGCTGGGAAATACAGGCATCCACCATGCCATACTATCAGGGAGGCATATGATTGGCAATACATTTATTCTGCAGCAGGAAACATAAAGCTAAAGTCATTAAAAAAATATCTTCAGAGTAAAGAAGAACAAAAGTACAGGAAGTAATGGCTGTCGTTGAGTGTGTCTTGGATTAAATAAAAAGACGGACGATCTGTAGTTAGTTTGCACAGACCTGGTTAAGTTGCAGAGCAACATGTGTGTTGTGCTGGAGCCTCTGATCCACTTCCTATTACTCCCTCTGTAACATAAGGTGCCAGACTGGACAAAAGTCAAGCAAACGAAGAGTGTCCTTATGTGTGCGAGGACAACTGGGTCCAGAAGAGAGAGGCTGACTATGATTACTTTTATTAATAATAATAGTTATAGTAAATTGATGGCTAAAGTTTGCTCACAAACTTTGATATTGACTTGTACTAGTGCCATTTCATAAAATATTTTACATGTTGTCATTATTACAATGAGTAACATAAACCAACCCCCATGTCCCCGTGTTTTCATGAGCTGAAATATACATGGCAAACCGGTTGCTATGTTAAACAGTCTGGTAGCTAAGGAGAGGTCAATGACATAACATAATGTTTCTCGTGTAAATATGAGTAAAATGAACCAACCCCAATATCTCTATTTCAAATGGGTTGCTAAGGTAAACAGTATGGTTACTATGAAAGAGTCAGAGACCTAATGTAATGTTCCCTATGTCAATACGAGTAAAATACTCGCCTATGTCTATGTATTTCCTAGGCTGAGATAAAGACATCCCAGCCTGGTTGCTATGGAGAGGTCACTGACACAATATAATCTTCCCTTTTTGACTCTAAGTTAAATAAACAAACCTTGATGTTTCAATTATTTTCCAAAGCAGAGATATCATCCTAGACTTTGGTTGCTAGGATAAACAGTTTAGTTGCTAGGGAGTGTTTTGTTTTAAGTTGTTACTGTATTTAACATAACCAAAACTCCCATTTCTCTGTGATGTTTCATCTTGGAGATATTTTCAGTGCCCTTTCCCATTCATTCTCAATGGCCATTATAAGTCCATGGTGACCTTTGAGAAGCAAACATAATTTTATTTTTCCTCCAAAGTGTGATTTAAAGTCATTTCAAAGCCTCCTCCTTTGTTATGCATCAACTATTTAACTTCAATGTAACCTGGTCCCATATAATTACCCTTTTGGTGTGTTGGATGTGTTGTTTGTGTATGTTGTGGCCTCCCCCACTGCTTGTCTGGTCATCAGGTGGATCTTCCAAAGCTTTGGCTTGGTCCATTAATCATTGAAGGCTTGGGTCGGATGGCTTCATGGCTCTCTCATTGTGTGTGTCTAAGCCTGTCTCTGTGAGGAAGAGACAATAGGAAGGTGTACGAGACTGAATGACAAATGATGTGTGCAATCTGTGTGTGTACGAGAGCATATGTGGCAATCGGTGTCATGTGGACACCTCTGGGGGCTAGAGACCTCAAGCTTTCTCATGGGAAATTTGACTTTGCGTTTATACCCAGCAGAGTTTATTGCAGAGAGAGATGCAGACAGAGCTGTGTCACCAAGACCTAGTTGGTTGTAAACAGTTTGAACCATTCAATACAATCACTATTGTCAGCCCGGGGGAAATTTGAGTAAACAGATAAAGGATTAAACATTTAGGCGACTTTGATTTCTGCATTACAAATGACTTTTCAACACAAGTAAGCAACATAAATGCTCAGCACACATAGGTTTTAGTTGCAAAATTACTAAACAAAACAATCTAATTAGCCTAGGAAATTGTGCAGTAGATTAAATGAGACTGCCAGGACAGTGAGAAGTATCACATATTCAAATTCTTGCCGTTATACTGTAGCTTTGCAGTTGTTTCAGTTAGTATATTTACACATGCTAAAATACGATGCTGTCAAATTGCAATAGGGCCTTTTGTGTGAGCTTACAAATGTGATAAGTGGTGTATGTTCACAATTATTCATGACCAGTAATTTCTACTGTTTAAGCACAGCAGAATGGTGAAAAAATAAAGAATTGATGAAAAGATTTCTCAAGAAGAATATGCAAGAGTTCATATGGTATTATAGTATAAAAATGCTTTTGGCATTTATCATTTTTGACACACACACATAAATGTATTTGTGTTTAAATTATAAGTTTGAATTTTGGTTTTAATAGAAATAAGCTTATGTTACCAGCAAATTCTGCCAAAGGCAAAATTAAAAATGGCCAAAATTGATCTGAAAATGGTTTGAATGCCTGATCCCCCAACGGAAATGTGTGAAATGAATCTGATTCACCACCCACCCTTATGCCACAGCCTTCTGCGTAGCATCGAAGCATCTACATGTCAGTGATTTCTCTGTTTAGGATGACATTGTGCTTCAGCATCAGTGTCTATTTCACAACAAATTTGTTACATTTTGAATCTGTGCTAATTGACATAAGTGTCTTATCTGTCACCTTTCACACTTGCAGTGTATATAACATTGTATATATTGTCGAGGCAAAATGTCACAAAAATAGATAAATAATAAAAATTGAAGGAATGCCAGCATTTCCCATTTTGGCAATAGCAAATCCGATTAAAATCTGCATTAAATACACTACTGATTTTAATGATCAGTTATTAATTAATAATCTTTTATTTATTGTTTTATAAAAGTATTAATTAAAAATGGCTAAAAATTAAAGAATTTTTTAAACATGATTTACAATGTGATTATTTTATACATTTTTATTGACATCTATAATTATTCTTCCATGAAAAAATACTAGTAAACATACAAAAAGAAAGAATAAGCTTTTAAATTGAGCAAAAAATAATGATAAAAAATTTAAATAGCGGAAATTTATTTATTTATATTTTGCACAAAAAGTACACAAGTTGCTTTTCAAAAAGGGTCCTTGTACACTAAGTGTAAGTCTTCAAAAGTAGATACACTTGAAACCCATTGGACTTTGTTAAACAACACTAAATATGTATATTTAAATATGTATCTGTAATAATGTGCCTATTTTTGTTGTGTTGATCAAAGGAAGGCACTCTTTGTAAGGCAAGGCAAGTTTATTTGTATAGCGCATTTTGTATACAGGATATTTCAAATTGCTTTACATAAGATTAATGCAGTAGAAACAAAGCATATAATAAAAAAAACAGAGCATGGCCAGCGAGAATAGCTGGATAGGAGTTAAAGTACATT